>ASPP01002082.1:0-11686 GCA_000512085.1 Reticulomyxa filosa
ATGTATATGTATATGTACAATATACACATATTTGTATTTATATGAATATGTATATAATCAAATAGGACGAAAGTCAAGTAGGAGACACAGGAGTGATAATGGCATCACCCAATTCGGTGCCGACGACTCCAACTCCGCTGTCGACGCTGCAGTTTGCGATGCAAATGGGACAGCCGGTGTCGTTGGGCACGACGACGGGGTTGTCAGGCCACAATATGTTTGCGATGAATGGGATGCCGGCAGTGCCGGGCTTTTTCCCAATGACGATGGGTCAGGATTCGGGACGAAAAGCCGTGATAGGAGGGGGGGCGGACCATTGGTCGCATTACGTGTCGGGGAACAGCAACAGCAGAGACGCAATCACCCCGTACAGTCGCGACACGGAGTACAATGACAACATTTTGGACCTGATCATGAAGGGCCAGTCGACCTCAATGACCGAGAAGAACAGCGCAAAGAAGAAGAGAAAGAAGCGAAAGCAACAGAAGGCAAAGGCTGCAGAAGCTGCGAGAGAAGCAGAGAAGAAAGAAAACGGCAGTGGTAGTGGAATAGGAACAATTGGAAGAGGAGGAGTAATAATAGGAGGAAGCAAGAATGCTGACTCGACAAAAAACGAAATATTAACATTGGAGATGATTACATCGGATGAAAAGAAGGACGTATCAAAGGATGGACATTATAAGAACAGTACCCAAAAAGAAAAGGAAAAAGAAGGAGAAGATAAAGATAAACACAATACTAAGTTGACATTGACAGATTTGATAAAGCATGAGTTGATTGACAAATGCGCGCGCCATGAAAAGGGCTCGTGCTTCTTGCAAGAGGCCTTGAAGACTTGCAGTGACAAGGAAAAGGTGGCCGTGTTTGAGCAGCTGAAGAAGAATGTCATTGGTCTGTGCGAGCACATGGTCGGCAACTTTGTGATCCAACAGTTTTTTGAGGACGGGTTGGACAGCCAAAAGATGGAACTGGCCGAAATGTTGAGAGGGAGTGTCTTGCCTCTTACCAAGTCGGTATTTGGGTGCCGCGTTGTCCAAAAAGCACTCGAAAAGATTGGCCCCGATATGCGCGAGCTGTTGCTTAGCGAATTGCATGGACATGTCGAAGAGTGTGTGTGCGACCCCAATGGCAACTATGTGCTGCAACAGGCCATTCAACTCATGTCTCCTTCGCAATTCGACTTTATTGTTCAGGCCTTCCAACACAATGTCTATGTATTCAGTGTCAATCCCTTTGGCTGCAGGGTCACTCAACGCTTACTGGAAAAGTGCACGCTTGAACAAAAGCAGGTTCTACTTGATGAAGTCGTCGAACAAGCCCTGTCGTTGAGCAAACATCAATTTGGAAACTATGTCGTGCAACATATCTTTCTTCATGGCACTCGTCAAGCATGCTCCGCCATTATCAAAGTTATTGCTGAAAATATTGACACCATGTCACGAAATAAATATTCCAGGTTTTTTTTTTTAAAAAAAAAAGATGTCTTTATAACATCAAACAGTGATCAAACTTTGCTTTTTTTTTTTTTTTTGTTGAAAAAAAAAGCAATGTTGTGGAAAAAGCACTCTCGCACTGCAGCGAAGAGGAAAAGAATCTCTTCATTCGTCATGTCATGGAATCTCCTATTGAAGGGTTTGTCTTTTTTTCTCCCCATTTTGTACTCGTTTTTGTTTAAAAAAATTGTCTGGCATTTTTGCGTTTGGACAAATGCTAATGATAACAGGTCTCCACTAATCATCATGGTGAAAGATCCCTATGGCAATTATGTCATTCAGAAAATATTGGAAATTGCGAGTCAACAACAACGAACTCAATTGATCAGTCGGATATATGAACGTGTTCCCGACTTACGCAAACTACCATTCGGTAGACATATAATAGACAAAATTGAACGAATCACTGAACAGTTTAATGGCGAGTGAGAGCTCCTTGACTGATTCTTTTTTTTTTCCCTCTCTCCTTCTTCATTCAACTTAAAAATACATACTTTCAAAATTGCTTCAATACTTTAATTGCAAATTGCACTCTCAATAAATGAATGATCGAATAAATCGTAATTATTCATCAATACTACAACTCATTTATTACCTCACTTACTTTTCAATTGTACCTTGGGAAAGTTATTATTATTTTTAGTTTGCTTTTAAGTTTCTTTTTTGGAGTCATTAAGTATTGTGTGTTTTGTAATGACTATCGATAACTTTTTTCTCTCATTCACTTTCTTTTTTTTGGCCGCCAGTTTTTATTTGTTAACGGCATATTCATTAAGCTTGACATTGAAACAAAACGCTTGGTTTTTTTATGTACTAAGCGATTTGACTTGTTTAAATTCTCCATTCATTAATGGCAATATAGATTTGTGAAAAGGAACCGTGTGTAAAATCAGTGATAGCAAAAACAACAAATTATAAAAATACTAGATCGACAACTGTAAAACGAAATCGTCCTAAAAAAAAACCAACAAACAAAGACTTTGCAAGTCCTTAAATAAACAATGCCAAAATTGTCAGGAAATGAAGTTAGTGAGCAGTCATCTTCTAATAACTAACCTTGTGGCAGTTGTAACATTGGTACTGCAAATCAAAAAGTTTTTTTTTATTAATAAATTGTGTTTGTAATTGGGTTCATAGAACAACACATCCAATTGTTTTTATTTGACATCACATAAAAATCAAAGAGAAATTTATTGGCGAATATCAACAAGAAACTTCATCACTTGTTTTGATGTGTTGTTTTATTAGTTTAATATTTGAAAATACAAATGTATAAAAGAGATTACTTGTGACTTCTCATCGTGAAAACTTATAACAAATTATAAAATTATCACAATATCATTTATGCAATATTTTTGCATTAATAATTATTCCATTCTCCGAATGCAATACTGTATACCATCCAAGATTTTTTAAAATATTTATATGCTATTTTCTTTTTTCATATTACTTTAAATATATTTCCTAAATGGCGACAAGAATCTCCAACTTCTTTACTTTATTTCCAAACATTTCTCTTTTTATTTTCAACTCCTTTTCATAACAATCAATTGCTTGGTTACATTCTCCTCTGCCAATATAAACTATCCTAAACCATGATATGAGTTAATAACATCGTTATTGTTTGTCCCAAATGAATTATTATAGTAATTAATTGCTTATCGTTTTGTCCTTCGCTAATATAGATTTTACCTAATTTATAATATAGCCAAGTGACATCATTGTGACTAAATCCAAAAATATTCAATCTGATTTCCAATGATTTGTTGTAATATTCTACGAATCGGCAATTTGAGAATTAATGTGTAATGTTCTAATTAAATTCTGTATAATTATTGGAATTTCGTTTTCATTTATCTTATTAAATAATAAAATAAAAATATTTACAAAAAGTGCATCACACCAACTTATACGCTCCATATGTTTCAATAATCAATACAAGTTTCAATGAAGACAACATTTATATTGTTAAATTTATTCTTATTAAACCAAATATAATAAAGAATGTTTTTCTTTATTTTTAGCTTATGTTTAAAAAAAATTCGGTCGTTTTTTTTTTAAGTATTAATTCGCATTATAATTTTATGAAGACTTACGAATTATGTTAATATTGTTGTCAAATATTCTTCACGGTTAACTCATCACCAGCTTGAACTCTTCGTCAAAGTATTTTTGAAAGTTCCTTTATTAATCTTGAGAGAAAAACTTCAATCATTTTTCGGTTCAGTGTCGGTGACAATATAAAAAAAGAATCTCGTAGCAATTGACAAAAATTCAACGCAACTAGCATTGGTAAACTTCATTTCACTCTTTCAAAGTTGACTGTACTAGTTTTTTGTTGTGTTTGTGACTGACTGAATTAGCTATCTTGTTGCTTGACACTATCCAAATTACTTAAAACATTTACTGGTATACCAGTGTTATATATGAAGTCGATTATTCGATATTTGATGATAAAACAGTTTGTGTATGAAATAGAAACAAACAAATCATTCAATCCATATTCATCTAGAGTATTTTGTGTGAAATTTTCATCACATTATTATCACAATCATTATGTCAAAATTCTACTTGCTCTTTATCAAGTGACGGTGCTATTCGTTTCTGGGACATTAAGGATAATCAACTATTACAATTGCTCAATGGACATGTTTGTGACATTGAATTTTCATTATTCAATAGTGGCCAATATTTGTGTTCTGGATTAGTTGACAAAACTGTTTGTTTATGAGATATTGAACATCCAAATCATTACACGTTTTCAATGGACATAAAGTGTTATTTGATGTGTTGATATTTCATCATTGCAAAGTAACACCAAGAATGATAATAATACTGGTTATAATGGATATACCACTTGTTCTGGATTATCGGATAAAAGCATGCGAATATGGAATGATGAAACAATTATAAACAAATAATTGTGTTTAAAGGACATGAAAATGCAGTGGAGAATGTAAAATATGAGTCAAATGAATTATGAATTAATGATGGTGAATACATTATTATCTGGATTATTTGATAAAAGTGTTTGTTTGTGGTATATTCGATCTTGTAAACAAATTCAAGTCTTCAGTGGCCATACATCTCATGTATCTGCTGTTAAAATTCACCATTCTAGTAAATAATATTGAGTTGACGGTAATATGTTATGAACCAACTGATAATATAATTTGTTTTCGGGATATTCGATTAAATGAAAAGAATTGCATGTTATCAAAAGAAATAATGATAACGGTATACAATTCATTTCATACTCGAAGACAGTAAGAACAGTTTTAGAATTGATTCTTTTTTAATTGAGCCAAGTTTCTAAAACAAATTACATAAAATATTTAAGACATTTTTTAAATATTTTGCAGACATTATTTCATTTACATAATCAACATAAAAAAACTCTGCAAAATTTTTCACTCATTCATTTATCATATAATTGCAAATGTTTTATAGTGGTGATCCATTTTTCACAGCTTCGTTAAGCTTACTGTTCTATCTAAATGTTCTTCATTCGTTTACAACTTTTCCTAAACTTTACGTCTCACAGATGTCTTTTTTTGTGATGACTCTCTGAAGAAAGTTGTATACACCAGAATCAGAATATTTTTTAAATTGTTTTAAACTGTTCTTATTCAAATAATTCAAACCATTTAAAAACTCCCAGTTCAGCTTTGACTATTTTAATCAACAAAGATAATCTCAAAAAATGATAACGTTTGACAATGAAAAGCAAGCCTTAACACAACTAGCAATGGTAAGCCTTATTTCAAATATTCAGAAAGTGGCTGTCTTTAGATTTTTGTTATACTTGCTACTTATTGTATATAATTACGATTGAAGCAGCTAAAAGAAGAAGAGATCCAACTAATTATTCAATATTGGATTCGAGTATTAAAGATCAAATTAGGATGGATTCATGATTTTGACAAACTTGTTGTCAATTATGTTATGTTTTTTTGTTCATTTGTTTTTCATTCAAATGACAGCCGGTATGTTTAAATATTATTTGTTATAATTATAATTTGATACAGGCAGCTACAGTTTTCACGCTTGAAATGTTTCGTTCATCATCCAAATTACTCAATACATTCACTGGACACACACATTGTGTGTATAGTATTGATCACTCAATATTTAATGGTGAACAATTCATTTGTTCTGCATCAGGTGATAATACTATTCGTGTATGGGATATTGAGGACAATAAACAATTTCGATCGTTCGATGGACATTCAAATGCTGTAAATTGTGTAAAATTTTCACAATATCATTATCATAATCATCGTCAAAATGTCATTTGTTCTTCATCATGGGACAAAACCATTCGTTTTTGGGATATCAAGGAAAATCGACAATTGAAATTATTAAACGAACACACTGATGGTGTTGGTGGTATTGAATTTTCATCATTTAGTTGTGGTAGATATCTGTGTTCTGGGTCTATTGACAAGACTATTCGTTTATGGGACATTGAAACTTCCAAATTATTGCATATTTTCAATGGACATGAAAATGGTATTTGGTGTGTTGATATTTCACCATTGCAAAGTAAAAATGATAATAATAAAAGTAGTAATATTGATATGATTGGTGGTAATGGATATACTATCTGTTCTGGGTCATTAGACACAACAATTCGTATATGGGATATTGAAACAGCCAAACAATTTATTGTATTCAAAGGACATGAAGATTATGTGATAAGTGTAAAATATGGACCAAATGAATTAAGAAATACAATATTATCTGGATCAGAAGATAAAAATGTTTGTTTGTGGGATATTCGATCTAGTCAACAAATTCAAGTATTCAGTGGCCATACAAGAAATGTGAATGCTGTTGAATATTCACCATTTGTAATAGATAATAATATTAAAGTTGATGAATGTAATGTGATATGTTCTGGATCATTGGACAATACAATTCGTTTTTGGGATATTCGGTCAAATAAGAATGAATTATATGTTATCAATGGAGATAAAAAAGACAATGGAATATACTGTCTTGAATTTCTACAATTAAAAAAGACCAGAAATAATAATAATGGTTGTGGCTATTGTATTAATCTATGTTATGGTTCACTGAATGGTTGTATTTACATTTGGGGATAATACTATTTTCTTATTAATAAATTTGTTGATTATTTTTAATCCAAAGCTACAAGTTTTTTTATCTGGAAAAAATTTTACATCATATATTTCACTAGGACAATCACCAAATTGTTTCATTACTACATCCTATATTACAATTCTTCCATGTGATAAATTAGATACAATATAAAAATCATTCAAGTCTATATTTGTTGCTATTACAATTTGTTGATCATTTGGTGAATATTATGCTTTTTACTTGATAAAGTCCACTACATATTTCAATATCTTCTCCAATCCATCCTATAAGTTTGTATTGTTTTATCCTCTAAACAGACACAATATTTTTAGTATCTGAGGAACATATCATATGTGGTTATCCTGTAAATTTTGCCAATTCTTTGCTGATTTTACACTCCATAACCAAATTGTTCTATCAATTAAATACAATTTCAACCTTTAAACGTAAGAATATCCAAAACTTCTTAAAAGTTTGATCATCTTTCTTTGTTATAAAGAAAATACAAAACAACAGTTGGTAAATTTTCCATTGATTTATTAAAAATTGAATAAATGGTTGCAAAAAAAAGTCAAAGTAATAATCCAAAATTGGCTTCGTATTTTAAATGTAAAATTTGGATGGATTAACGATTTTGACAAAATTGTTTTACTTTCACATGTTATTAATATCAATTATATTTATAATATAGATTAGAGATTTCAAATTGATACAAATGTTAAGAGGGTATGATAACACAGTAAAGAGTTTGAGATTTTTATCAGATGGTAATAAAATTGTTTCAGTGTCATCAGACAAATGCAATTATTTAAAGGACATTCTGATTATATTTGTGGAGCATAATTTTCTTTTGATGGAGAAATGATTGTATCTTGTTCCTGGGATAAGACAATTCGATTATGGAATGTAAATTCTGATAGAGAAATAATGAAATTAGAAGGATGTTCAAGTTTGGTACTTACTGTTAATTTTTCTACAGATGATAAATATATCGTATCAGGTTCATCTAACAAAATAATACAAATATGGGATGTACATTCTGAAAAATTAATAAAAATATTAATGGATCATTCAAATGAGGTTTGGAATGTGCAATTTTCATCAGATAATCAGATAATTGTATCGGCATCTTATGATAGAACAATTGGCCTTTTGAGTGTAAAATCAAGTATAAGATTGAAAGGATTAATGGATCACTTTGATTGTGTGACCAACAAATTTATCATATCCTGTTCATTTGATAACACAATTCAAATATGGGATACAGAAACAAGAAAAGAATTGAAAAAACTTGAAGGGCATGCAGATATTGTAAATGATGTAAAATATTTTCCAAATGATCAAATTATAGTATCTTGTTCGGATGATAATGCAATCTGCTTGTGAGATGTACGATCAGAATATCAAAAGTACAAAAACTAAAAGGACATAATCAAAGAATATTGTGTAAAGATATTTCACCAGATGGTAATACAATTATATCAAATTCGAATATGGAGATAATTGAATATATGCAATCTTTTTTTTTTTAAATTTCATCATTTCAAAAATTAACAAATTATATTTTTCAATAGATGCAATAATATTATCATCTTATGAAATATTCACACTTGAGACAAAACTAAATATCATTCTAAATTTTTTGCATTTCTTTTGCTGATTCCATGATATCAAAGATAGACACACAATAATTGAGAAGGAAAAGATTTCAGAAACATTAGATTAAGGAAACATTGGGATAAACACTGGAGAAAAGCAAATGTTGAAGTTACAAAGATAGTAGAGCAGATGTTACATGAAAATGAGCAATGATTAGTTATTGTTGCTTACAAACTCTCTGAATGTAAAGTTACAGATGTACGTGCTTTATCTTCTTTTACTACAATGACCAATAGAGATAATATGGAAAAAAGATAATTTGAGAAATACTGCATATATATATATATATCATGAAAAGTAAATTGATAATATTGGAAGACATAATTATTGATAGAAGAATATTTTTTAAAAGAAATATTCAATGAAGACATTATCGATTGATCATACTTATGTTGCTGTTTCATAAATTTTTGCATTGTAGAATTATATTTTTGAAGTTCATTCATTGAACTTCAAAAAAGATTATCAAGTTTTAATGAAAACTTTAAGCCGACCAATAATGTTAAATTTTATTAATTATCTAAAAAGTTAATGACATTCAAGTTTTTATTTTATTATTTAATAAGATAAATGAAAACGAAATTCCAATAATTATCCAGAATTTAATTAGAACATTACACATTAATTCTGGATATGTAAATGATTTTGATAAATGAATTATCAATTATATTTGATTATTTTTATTTTAATTAAATAAAATACAAAAATAAAAAAAGCATAACATATTTGTTGTTACACAGTCAATTACATTATTAACTCATTTATTCAACTGACATTCAAAATCTATATGTTGTGTAAGATTTCATCATATTATTATAATAACAGTCGTCGCAATTTAATTTATTCTTCATCACATGACAAAACTATCAACAATCAATGCTTGTGCATCCTTTCCGTCAATAACTTACCTTTTGACGTTAAATGAAATCGCAAAAACTGGTTTTAATGATGAATACAGTTTTTGTAAAGCATTAAAAACGATGCCAGATATATTAGTACCATGAAAGCGTATTGCAAGCAAACATTAAATTTTTTAAAAAAGGCTGTTTTAATTAGTTTGTGAGAAAAAAGAATTTACGAACAACGATTATACTAAACAAATTACAAACACAGTTCGCAATTCGTGACAACTACACAACATAAACTCATTATTTTAGGTTTTTTCAGCGGTTTTTTAAAAAGTTTGGGGACATCTTTTTTACTTAAAAACCGTAAGTTTTTATTTTTTTTCAGCACGACAATGGACAAAGGACTACGCGAGCCATTAAAAAAATTGTTTTGTATCCTTTTTGTCGACATTTTATTGAGTTCAATACGTTTCAATCAACATTGGTCTGCTGTTTAATCATTCATTTTGTATCGTAGTAACATTGCTCAAATTTCATACTCGACAAAAAAATTTTTGCTACTTAACTTCTGTTTGCAACAACTAAAATTTTTAAAGAATTAGTGATGACAGAAGAATAAAATCTTGTAAATGTCAGAAAAATAAAGTAACTATAAGTTAATAGCGTGGCCGCATCATGTTGTGCAAAACTCTACTAAAACACGCTTATTGGATGAAACAAAGTCATTAAAATTGGATTTATTCAAACTTCTACATAAGATCAGAAACATTTTGTTTATGTCAGGAAAAAACCACTTTTTTTGGCATATATAATGAAAATGGAACACGGGAACTATACAAACATAAAATCAAATTTTGTACAGTCAAAATTATCTATCATTTTTGTTAGATTTATGACGACACCAAAGAATTTATGTACAATTGCACTTGTTTTCGTAACCTGGACAAAAAACAGTACCGAAGCTGGCCAGGGGCTTTGTTAGAATCAAATTGTTCAAAGGGTAATCAAAGACATTAGCAATGGGGGCTAACAGCGCACTTGAGAAAAGCATTTTAGTAGATGAAATTGGATTAAGTAGTGATACTTGTGCTGCATTTTTAGATTTGCTAGAAAGAAGTCAATATGATTCGGAACAAGTTACAATTTTGCAGCGTGACTTGAACTTATTTAAGGGCAAGATAGCTACACCATTGCACAGACCAGTTTTGAATGACCGTTGAACTAAAGGAATACTTTTGAACGAAAAGACAAACATAAAATAAAAAAATAAAAAAATTAATGATGTGTATTGGAAGGTGTATGATCGTCAAATGCGAGAAGCAATACAAATTGGTGGATCATTTGAAGTGAAAGGGTTGGAAGAAAAAGTGGACTTGCGAATGGTAGATGAAATTGAATTTGTGGAAAACTTTTCACGAGGGATAAATTTGAATCAAAGGTATGTGTTAGCATTATTGCATTTTGCCCGAGCGATTCGAAATGCCGAAGCTGAATCTCTAAAAAAAGGGAAGAGCGGTGCAAGACTCGAGCAAAATTCCACCATCCATCGACTGAATGTTTCAGGCCTCCTTCGACACGAAGACGAACAAGAAGGAGAGTCTGTTGTGACTAAAACTGTACAAGACACTGTCGTTGATTTATTTTTCAATGGCCGCAAAAGTAGATTGCATGTGTTGGTTCAATTGTTATCGGTATACATTTTCTTCGTCATGGAATATAAAAAAAAAAAAAATAATATATATATGTATATGTATATATGTATCAATAATTCACTCCAAACTTTTCTATCTCTCCACAGTGTCATCTCAATCATTGCAATTGCCTTGACTCTACAAAAATGACATAGCATTATGCAAACGCTCATTCCAACCCCAATCACGACAGAAAAACAGTATTATTGCAAATGGGAGAGTACCTATTTTCCAAAGAAATAATATCTCATTTGTGTGAAAGCATTGAAGTTTCGAGAAAAGAGGAAAGGGAAAAAAAAAAAAAAATGTCATCTTTCTTTATTTCCCCTTCTGCACACACACAAACACTCTTTTCTTTATGTCTGTGTTTTGGAGCGGATAATAGTCAACACTGAAAATTGAAGGTACTGACTATTGGTCTTTGTTTGAAAAAGAGATTTGGTATGTCTCTATACTCAGTTGATTTGTGTCAGCATGAATAACAAGTATTTACCATTCAATACAAAACATGACCAAAAAAAAATGAAAGGGCAATCACATGTGTAATTTATGGAATTACTCAATTCTTTCAATTGACATGCGAAGAAATACGGCATTTGCTGATTGTGTTCCATGCCATCACCAACCATATCACAATTGCTCGCTCACACTATCTTCAGCTTGTATTATACATTCGACACAAAACAAATTTTTTTTTTTTTTTTTTTTAACGATCAAATGAGGTTGTCTCATTCAAACTTGATTGGTTCATAGGCCAGTTATTTGGTGATTTTTGGCAATACACAAAGCTTTGCAGCACAACGACTCTACTTTGTTCAGTCCATTTTATTTTTTGTAATTGAAGGAAGAAAACAGTACAACAGCAAACAAACAAGAACAAGAACAAGAA
>ASPP01002161.1:0-18385 GCA_000512085.1 Reticulomyxa filosa
TTTTTTTTTTTTTTTTTTTTTTTTTTTTGTATTCTTATCTTTGAAATTTGCAATGTACCCCCTTTTTTTTTGTTTTTTTTTGAATGTTAGAATTGGATTGAATTTGAAAAGCGCGGCAAACTTGCAGATATTGTAGAGCAGCAATTTGGCTTGACACGCCCAGCCAATGACATAAATGCAACGAAAGCGCTTGAAATTGCGCTGTATAAGCATAAGGTGCCATCCGATTACTTTACGTATCGGTCGTGTTTGCCGAGAACAGCAATGGACGACCATAACTCGATGGATAAACATCTCTCGTTGGTAAATCTTGGAGAACTGAAGTCAATATGCGAAGAGAGCACACGGATTAAAATCAATTCAAAAACGAAGGAATTGATTTGGATCAAGAACGACACAAAGCCTAAGAATATGGAGTTTCAAGTTGAACACATGGAGCTCATTCTCACTCCAAAGCTCATCAAGGCTTTTCAAAAAGGCCAACGACATGACATTTCATGCGCACCTGTCGATATTAATGTTAATGTTAATGTTAGCGTCAATGTTAATGTTAATAATAAAGATCAAGTACAAGAGCCTGTAGATTTGCAATCGTGTTATCCAATGCTTGCATTTCATTGCACTGATCAAGCGAATTTGAAAAGCATTTGTTATTGGTTTTTTTTTGTTTGTTTGTTTTTTTTTTTTTTTTGAAATTATAATTTATTGACTGTTTTTTTTTTTTTTTTTTGTTTAAAAAAAATAGTCAAAGAAGGATTGAAAGCATGTGGAGATGTGCTCGAGTTCAATGGACAAAAAATTCCAATGAATCATGGCAACGTTTGGGGAGATGGGGTGTACGTGACTCCGACATTGACATTGGCGAGATATTACGGTAACCAAGATTGCTTCAAGCGGGGACAAGTGCTGGTAAATTTGGTGAACTTGAAACGGGTGCATCGAATCACCGCGAAAGAGGCAGACAAAAGCACCTGGAAGCCCAAGTTCTTCCCGTGTTGGTGGAGTTCTCGACAGTTGAATGAGCATAACGAACTGGTGTATTCGTGCGGGGCTCACACCCATATCGAACCCGAAGGCCAGCAAATCATTGTAGCCAATTCTTCGCAAATTTTGCCATTGCTGCTGGTGACATATGCGTGTCTTTTTGAAAGCAAATTAACCCATGTCGACATGGACCTAAATAAATTGGGCTTTCGTAGTTATTACTCGGTCGCACCCAAATGGCATTGGCTGGCTTCTCAAATAACAGGTGCTTTTTTTTTTTTTTTTAAACATGTTATAAAAATGGTCAATTTTACTGAATAACGATGTAATGGATGATGGATTGTTCGGGGGGGGCTCACTGAAAAAGGTCCGAAGTCGAAACGTAACATGCAAGATGATTCATTAGTCCAAATGCACAAAGCGCTACATTCGAAAAACGAAGCGGAAAGAATCAATAAACAGTCGCTGCATTGTATTAAACTTTGCAATTTAAATGAGATAAATGAAAGTGTGGCTGTCCCCAACAAACACGAGGAAAAAGGAATTGGCATTCACAACAATTTGTTTTCATGCACCATCAACGAAGATAAGTTGGAGCAATTGGGCATTCGCTCGTTGTTCAAAATGGTCGGTGTCAAATTTCTCCCAATGATTGACATGTCTTCGTCCGTGGGCACGTCAAAAACACTGACAAAAAGAATTTTACCTGCGTGTGCACAAATGTTTGTAATTGTACTTGCTTTTTGATATTCAAACTTAACTTCCTTCTTTTGTTGTTGTTTTGTTTGTTTATTTTTTTTTCATTTGCTTTGTGCCGTATACGCAGATGTCGTGAATTAAGACCCGAGGCAACGGGGGCCATTTTATTTGGGGATGACGTATCCTACATTCCCTTAGGTTCCATCAAAACCCCTTCCGCTTTTCAGGTTTGTTTCATTGTCACTCTTCCAATCCGAAACAAACTTCACGTAAACAGCTTTTGGGTTTGGTTCTTCTCTTTAAATTACACAGGGCACACAATTCACTTCGCGTTCATTGCAAAATGGAAGGAATTTGTTATCAGGGTTTATGAAATTAAGCGATGTAATCTTCGAAGACTTTGCCAAGTCCAAAGAAAAAGCAACATTGGAGGCTTACCAAAAAGTTTTGCAAAATAACTTCAGTAGCTATATAACAAAAGCCGATTTGACCGAATTCAACCAAGATAAACCGTTGTCCACAGTCCAACAATTGTGCAAATCAATGGTGAAATGTATGCTAAACCAAGCATGCCACATTGCAGAAGCTGTTTCGTTCAAAACTTGGATTTGCAATAACAACAACAACAAAAAAAAAACAAAAGATTATATGTACATTGTACGTATACACACATTCACTTACTAGAAACAAAAAGGAACCTGGGACGCAATGCTATTAAAAAAAACGAAACAACAAGACGCATTAATGGTCTCACAAAAAGACAACGTCTACGTCGTTGTATTGTTTGTTTGTGGCAACGACACGACGCATCAGCGCGAAGAAATTGAAAAAGCATCAGCAAATTATGCCAAGTTCTTTAAAGCCAACTGTAGCGATTTGAAGATTCTTTGCAAAGTCGTGTCTGTAGGCACTGAAACGGATCTGAAGGTAGATATTGTGTATTCGATATAAATTTGAAAGAAGATTGATAAGAAGATTATGAAAACGGGGGAGAAGGGGGAGGGAGGGATAAAGTCAAAAAAAAAAAATAATAATAATAAAAACGTATGTATGATGTATACGTACAAAAGTTGCCACTGCAGATGAAAAGAATAATGCAAACGGTGTCGATATACGAAAATAAGCCGGTGTACGTGGTGCCACAGCGTAAGTTAATGTCAGTGATTGTGAAGCAAGTGGTGGAGGATATTCAACAATTATCATGCACGACTTCGTTGAATGTCAGCATTCCTTTATCAGCGCGTGTGCTTGACGAAGGATTTGTCACGAATTTGACATTTGAACCTTACCATTCATTCTATGCGCGTTTATCTCCAACAAATGATTTCACCATATTATATCGAGGGAAACCACCGACACATTTGTATGTCAATAACTGCTTCGTTCCGCTAATCACTCATATCAACCCACTTCAAACGGTTCAACGATCCATCATACGTCATCACACAATCTATTTCAAAAATATATTGCAACTCGTCCAACAATTGGTGACGGATGTCAAAATTGCAGTATTAGCTAAAGTTTTGTTTTGTGTGTCGATGTAAAAGCAAACTTCAAGAAAGCCATTATTAAGCAAAAAAACAAAAAAACATAAAGATGCCTACATTACTGGCATAAAGTGCGTACATATACGTACACGAATTGATGATACAAAACAATATGTACATTACGTATATGTGTAAAATTAGAGAGACGTGACGGCTGCTGTGAAAATAATTGTAATGGTCGTTAGATCGATAAAAAGCGCAAGTATAAACTTTGAGTCGTTCCACGAAGAATACACCGTTGAACTCCGTGTTCGACACATGCGTGAGATGAAAGTATTAATCAATGACTTGGAAATGGTTGTGAATGAAATTCGTTACTTGTTTGCACTAAATGAAAGTGACAAAAATACGCCCTATAGCAAAGAGCAACTGAAATGGGTTCAGCGCATTGACAAGATGAAATTTGGAAAACAGGCGTTGCGACGCAGACAAAAAGAAAAATCGACTATCAATTCAGCCACGGGTGAGAGATCTGACCACGAACGTGTCGTTTCTCCGGAAACCATTTTAAAAGAGCTGTTCGCATTGAAGCAACAATATGCCAAAGAACAGTTTATGCTTACTGACCAAACTGACAACAAAAATGAAAATGAAAATGACAATAAGAATGAGTATGAATTGAAAATGAGAATGAAAATGATTTTAATTTCATGCAAAGTGAAATGTCCAGACGCACTGCAACTGAACATCTGATGGAAATCTTCGATTCGATTGATTGTTTTATAGATGATCGTTATGGCTTCTCGATGAAAACTTCGTTTCATTTGATCGATCTGTTGTATTCTTTTGGTATTGAATTTATGTTTCTTTACGTATACACAAAAAAAATTTTTGTATATCTGTTTGTGTATGAGAAATGTTTATACTTTGCACATAGTACAAATATATAAAAGTGTATACGTATATAATTTGTTTTTTAAATTCAAAAAATAAAATAAAATAAAATGTTTGATTTTGCTGTAAGGTGTGGTGGGGATGGCTCTTCGAGTGAGCCGAACTCAAGCCTCTGCTGTGGACCCGTGGCAATTGAAAGTGGATTATGTTTCTCACGTATACAGTGATACCGCCAGCGCCATGTGTGCATTGGATTCGCAACTAAAACTTTTTGAAATCACAGATGTTGACAACGGCACCACCAAACTTGTAGGTGTCATTGAGGATGAAACAATATCCAAGCCATTGCCAGCCGCTGAAGAGCAGAAAAAAGTGGATAACAAAGAATGGGTGCCAGATGTACTTATGTTGTTGAATCGTCGAAATCATACTCACAAGCATGGCTCATTACAAAAACTGTTGCAGCAAACGATGCGAAGTCAATTTTATCAAGTGTACATGGCCTGCGTATTTACCAGAAATCCGCACATTTACTTGGGCGCTCAAACCATTGCCTTGCTAATGATATCATGGGTCAAAACCGTTGAACAGATTTTCAAAAAAGATTGGGAGAAATTCAATCCTGTTCCAGAATTCATTGAGGTGTCGATTTTTATATATCTGAATATAGGCGTAGAGGACACTGTGATTAATTTTTTAAAAAATATTTATTAAAAACATACGTATTATTTATACATAATGTATAGAAACAAGCGAAATTTGAAATTGAAACGGCACTGAACTTGATATACACTATCAAGGTACTTATTGGACGAATTGATAAAAAAAAAAGATGGGCAGTGGTATCAAATGACTGAAAAGTTATTCGAACCGAAACCGGGCAAGTTTATGACCCGAGTTGAATAAAAATACTTTGCACTCATTGTATTTATGCATTATGTATTTATATATTTATGTGCATTGCAACAAACAATATACAAAACAATGAAAAGAGCAACGATGAAAGTGTCGACTCGGTGTGCAAGCTTCTGTGTGCGCTTTGCTGTTTTGAAGAGGGTCGTAAACTGTTTGATGAACATAATCAATTGCAAGAACAAAATCGTGCCTCGACAAACAAAAATGAAAAAAAACTGCTTGCTTCGAAAATAGCAAACGACCCAAATTGGAAAACGACCACTGACACTATTTTGTCAAATGTCACTCGTTCGCAACTCTCCCGTATTGCCATTGCAATGATTGGCGAAGCCACTGCTCGTGAATGTGCAATCTATGTGAACAAGGACCAAGATACAATGTGGAAGTATTTGAAAGCTTGTTTGGGTATCAAGCCAAATAGTATTGTACAACCGACTCCAGATGAGTTACCAGAACCAATGACAATTGTTCACAGTGAAGAGTGCGATTGGGAAAAGGCACGAAGGCATTCCGCTAGGTTTTTTGCTTACAATTATGGAAAAACTAATTGCACTCCTCATGCCATTGTTGCATGTATTGGCTTTATGAAGGCCATTTATCAATTCATTTCGGATACAAGCACAAGCAAGGATAAAAATTTCACTTTGTGGGATATCTTAGTCTGCAAAGATGTCACATTACAAACACAAATCGTGGATTATATCTTCCAACAATTTTCCAAACGTCGTATCAGCATGAAATCTTTCATCACTAAGTTTTTGCCAGATGTTGATCCCGTTCATGTGCAAATCGCCTTATATGTGCAAGGTCTGCGATATCACACCTCACAAGCACGAAGAGAGGGACTACCTGAATTGATTCATCCGGTGTTTGTTGTCAAAGAAATGACCATAAATACTCGAAGATATATGTATGAATGTTTGGTGAAGTTGAAGGTAAATCGAATCCATCAACGTATCAGCGAGGCTAAAAAAAATAGTAGACATCACAGATTGATTCTAGAACAAAACGAATTCCGACTTAGTCATGGTGGAATGCTCCTCCCAAAAATTTTTACACAAACAGAAGTGAATACATTAAATCTAAACAGGTTTGTCATTTTGTTTTATTCTTTCTCTTTGTGCAAATATCTACTTCCTTTCTTTGAATGGAACATCGTGAACAGAGGAAAACAAGACCAATTGGAATTGCTTGATAATGGCTTATTAAAACATCATTGTTGTTTTGAAAAGTGTCCCTTATTTTTAGTTAATTTGAGCACAAGCTCAGATAAAATTCTGGGAACGAGACATGGGTTATTCAGGCATTTGAAATATTTTTTAATTCCTGCAAATATTGGCTATGTTAGAGGGATACACAACTATGCGTATAGATTCGTACGAAATTATAAGACTAAATTTGGTTTAGTTATGTGGGAAGTGATTACAAAAGACGAATCCAAGAGAGCACCAGTTCTGGCTATGTTTTTGACACAAGTTTGTGAATCTACTGAATTTTGTGATAATCACGTGATTAAACATCTTTCCAAGATTTCTGAAAATTGGCTTCACCATATTATATTTTCGTTTCCATGACAAAATTTTTCTAACTATTTTGTAACAATAAGCATGCATAATTAAGACAAAAAGGACGCATTTACTAATTTTGGTTCATGAGTAGATGTTCCCTTAACGACAGAATTACAATCTTTGCAAATATCATTTATACTTTTTGAAAAATCTTTCTTTATTTGAAGATGTTTTGGCACGTTCTCTCAATTTGTTACTTTCGGTTAAATTTGTTAGTTGGCAAATTAAATAAATTGAACAAAAATGATGCTTGCAAGCAATTATTCTGCTTGAACAAGAAAACAAAATCACAATATCTCAATAACAGAAAAAGAAAAAATGGTAGCACAATGTTTATTGCTCTCGATGTAATGTGACCCAATCGGTAAAATGTGGATCTTTCATCATCGCATTTGCAATGTTTTGGGTTCTTTTGTTGGCTGATAAGAAATCAGTATTTTCCACTAAAATTGCCAAATAAATTAATGACCGGAGTGCTTCTCTTTTATACTTGTAAGTCTGTACCAATATTATCCACTCCTTGAACTCAAAAAAAAGAAAAAGCAAGTGTGTTGACTGTGGTTAACTTCCAATAACAAGGATGACAACTTCATCGCGTGCTGAGTCAACCATTCTCGAGGCATTCTGACCAACAGCCGATCCAAGATACATAAGGCGCCGACAATTTCTTTTCCTTGATGTTTTTGTGCCACCGAAGGAGATAACAGCTCTGTTTCTGATTCAATAATTGGTAACAAAACGTCGATGCATATTGCCGGATCGACATATTTACAAAATTGAGCAATAACATCCATGGCAAGTTCCTGTGTTTCTGTAGGCGCTGATTCTCGGAAGCATTTAATTAATCCATATGACACTGTTTGAATCTGAGCATTAACGACATGAGGATAGCACCAACACAAGCATTGCAAAATGCGCAGACTATTGCGATGTAATAACACTTGACTAGAATTTAACACAGATATGCAAAATTCTAAAATGCTTTCACATTGCTTGGTTGTTAAAGGAGCAGGTTGGTTTATATCACTTATTTCGTCATATTTCTTATAGATGACCTTAGAACTGCCGGATTTTTGGTTTGTTTTCTGCACTGAAGTTGCATACTCTTGTAATTTTGACGCTATTGCTTTCATTTGCTGTTTTCGGATCCATGGATTTGGTTGTGAGTTATAGTCCAACATCTGACTAATCAACTCTTCGTCACATAATCCTTGACATACAAATAAACAAAAACAATTATAAATTTGCATATTCCTCAATATAAAATACAGATTTTTTTTATAGTGCAAAAAAAAAAACTGTACCTTTTGCATCGGAATTTCCGTTTTCATTAGCGTGATTAATTAAGTTCCACGGAATAATGTCATCAGAATTATCAGTTTCTTGACTGCTAGGCCAACTGGCTCGATTCTTGAAGACTCTCAAAGCAGGTGACACCATATTTAAAGGAGGTGTGTGGCATCGCTTGTTCTGCACAAGCATTTCGCTTTGTCTCATATCTGGCATTTCCACATCGTTGTCGATGTCATCCCATGTACCATCTTTATATTGCCGCAGCAGTTGTGAAATTGCGCAATTTTCAGACAAGAACTGCAAAAAAAACTCGACCATCTCATTGTTTTTCAAAAGAACGTTCAGGGCATCTCTTTTGGCTTTATCTTGTTGATTTTTGTCCACTGATTCTAACGAGTTTTGCAACAATGAGTTTACACATTGTTGCCAAGGCAAAAAGTGGTCCAATACATTTTGTGCACTCATCTTTTGGCCCCAGCGGTAAACCATTGCAAGCAATTGGGATGAATCTAATAATTCAAAGTAAAAGAATATATTTACATTTGCATTCCCCCTTTGCTTTTTCTCTACATATAATCTTAATGAGACATACCAGACAAAGACAACGCGGTCGTGCAGGATGTCTTGTTCAAAATAAGATATTCCGATAATAAAAACAACCAAACCGCGCTTGTGTCATCAAAGTCATCAGGACAGCATTTGTTCAAACTTGAAATCAATCTCGGCAACGAACAATGGTTTGATCTCCTTTTTGTTTTGTTTTATCAAGTTTCAAATCTGTCGCAAATATCTCTAAAGAGGAAGAAAAAAAATAAAAACAAATATGAAAGGAATAAAAATTGCAAATAGATGCCACTTACGTCATTGTCTTGACAATATTTTTCACACATTGTGTGCACATTTCAGATGTATTAGAGTTGAATAATGGCCAATACTATAGTAGTTTATGTATTGTTGTGATGCGAACGTGCATTTGTCACCTCCTTTTCATAACTAATGTATTTGAAACTCAACTTGATTTAGTGATACACACAATTGTTGGCATGTTATTTCATAATTTTTTTTCCCAATGATGCAACAAAAGCATGTGCACAAACCAAGCAACATTTCCATACTGACACTCGACAATGCTCCAACTCTTTGCTTCATCATTGTTCGTAAACTCTCATTTACTTGAGCACATCGCTCGGTAAAATCGGGTGTCATTGCGTCCACACTTTCGATCCATAAAGATAAATCAATTAACACTGTGATAAACAAAATAAAAAGTAAGCAAGAGAAAAGGGTAGGAAAGCGAGGTCAAGTCCAATCCAATTCAAATTTCATTGTATAACCTCACAAGAAAAAGAACATTGAATATAAGATACAAGATACAAATATAGGCGATATTGCCCTGCCGTCTTGAGCCAAAGCACGTATACCTGAAGTATTGATATCAGTCTGACAAAGAGCATCAAGCACCTTTCCGATGGACATATGTGCATTGTTGCATTGCCATTCGTCCTTGTTTGATTCTTGTCCGCCCGAGTTGGTTTCTTCCATAACGACATCTTCAGATTTTCGATTTGCTTTATCTGACACAACAACAATTCACTCAACAAATTAAGCACCTGGACAAACAAGTTATATACATATAATATATATATAAAGTAATATATACATATGTGTATATATTTATATAATGTATTGTTGCCATTAACCAGTAACTCCCATCATGTCGGCTCGTTGCAATGGTCCTTCAGGATCTTCAAAGGTGATAGCCTTGCTTCCAGTGGAAACGCGTTTCAAGGAGCTCTGTGGTTGTCTTTTTTCCGAGCTTGGTGGGAGCGAATCGAAGCTAAACTGAGAAGTCATCACGTGATCATAGTTGTCACCTTCTTCCACTATAGTTTGATTGTTTGCATTCTCTTGCATCTTTTTCTTTTCTAAAAATTCCATGCGTTGTTGACGTGAGGGCAAGGCACTGGTTGGTCGCTTTGTGCTTTCTATTTGCATTTTTTTGTTGGTTTTTTTTTTTGATTATATTGTTCCTGTTGTTATCGGGGTGATTTTTTTAATCAAAAAAAAAAAAAGGGCTTTGCTTCGTTCTTTTTGTAACCTGGCTTAGGGATGCTGGCACGATGACCTACTTTTGGTGCATTGGCACTTTGAGGTCTATTCATAGTGTTTTTGTTTTCCGAATTCTCGTTGGTGTTTCCAATGGTGCCACTGAATCGAATTTTGGGGTTTCGAACTCCTCCTCTCCGATCGGTTTGGTGGCCTTTACCGATTGGAGGAGGGAAAGGCTGGTATTCATTTTGCTCTTTCAACACTCGTTTCTGATTAACTGCATCCAATTTCGATATCATCTCTTGTGTCTTGTCACTGTCTATTGCGGACAACGCCCAGACGGCACGACGAGACGCATAACGCACTGACTCGCTGGCGTCGCACACACCATTTTGGATACACGTCACAATTTCGTCCCAGTGGTTGTCCAAATTGCAATTCACAAAACAGTTTTTGTACACCTCCAATACCATTTGCAAGTATTCCATACATCGCACACGCAATGATGCATTGCGGGTCCTTTTTTTTTTTTTTTATTTGTTTTTGGGAAAGAAAAAGATGACAAAGCAAATTGTGTTTCACTCATTTCACAGAAACGCTTTTTGCTGATTGGTGTTTTTGTTCAAATAAATCCGTTTGTTCAAATAAACACAAAACCAATTCCAAGCAAAAAAAAAAAAAAAGGATCTTGTACAGTTTGTTCTTTGTTTCTTTTTTCTTTTTTTTTTTGGAGGTCTTAACTTTCATCCCTTCAATAATTGCGTTAACGCCTTTGCTGATCACAGTGTTTTTTAGAATACAACGCACACACACGTTTGCAGAATGGGACATAATTAGTGTGCTTACTACCGTCACTTTCAATAAATGGGGGATGATGTAATCCGCCAAAGGGGCGAAAGGATTTATTTCATTTGTGCCCGGGGTTGCGTCATTGTCCGTAGCAACGAGCGCTTCGCTGGCGTTACTGTACTGGCGAGAGAGCTTACTTTGATTGGAATTGGTTTGAATGGAAATATAACACAACATTTGGCATGCTTCCTTCACTACAGACGATCGAAGATCTAATATTTGTAAGCATAATGCATCTTTCATTGACCACATCCACTCCCAAAACATTTTTTGAAATTTCTTTTTTTTTTCACTAATTTTGCTTTCCTCCTTGTCGTTGTTGTTTTCTCCAAAGTTTGTCACAATTCCACATATTTGATGCATTGCATCTACTCGATTTGTCCAGGTGTTTTCAACATCACTTATCGTTCCGCCAATATATTCCAAAAGATCCGACAAGGCCTCTTCTGTAGTCAAAGGCACGGAGGGACATGTGAGACAAAGATTATCTTCCTCATTGACGTCGTTCTCGGTTGATGTCATTGCTTTTATGTTTGTAGCTTCAAAATTATTCTCAGAGTTATCTTTTCAGTCCAAAACTTAAAAAACGAAATTTTAGTTAACAATAAAATATAACTTTACAATTTGAATATATTTATCTTGTGCTTGATTATTTTCAATTCGCTTTAACTCTTCGAAATTCATTATAGTTATTTGAAATGCTCTACTTTTTTAGAATTCTTGCAATGACAGCTATGATTCGATCAAACTTTTCGAAGTTGCACTGACTTTTGGGATTAAAAAATAGTTGCGCAATAGGCATTTGGTTGTAACTTCGTTGTGAGTCATAGAGAAAGATATTAATAATAATTTTACTAGTGAGCTACTTAGTATGGAAGGGTCTGGATTATATACTTTTTATTAAAGATGAAATGAAAAACGTGTTGCCAATCACAATGCTAGGGCGAATGATTTACAAAAAAATCTAATGAAAAACACACATCGACACTAAACAAGACAAAACGATTAGTTTCGTATTTGCTGTTAGTGACATAAATTTATCAAACGTAATAACGTAACTTGGAAAAGCCAAACTAAATTAACAACAACAAAAAAAAAGAACAACAAAAAAACTCTAAATTATTTATTTCCTATCTATTGCTCACTACTCCGTTCTGCCTTGTCCCTCCTCTTGCTATCGTATAGTACCATTTATGGCCATAGCTGCTCCCCTTCTCTTTCAATCGCCATGAGTTATATATAAACATTTCCCAGTGCGTCCCGACACACATATATATATATATTATTTTTTTTTTTTTTGCAAAAGATGCGATCTTGACGTTGGGCATTACCGTCATGTGGTAGTAGTTACATATTGTTATCCAAAAAGGTCAGAACTAAAGTATGATTTGTGCCAATATATTGCAATTACTTTGTGCCTTGATTTGATTTTTGCAAGTGTTTTTGATTCGAAAATTCTTGTTCATGGATCGGAGATGGAGTTGAGATTGAAGTCGATGTTGGAGTTGGGATTGTTTTTTCGAGACTTGTGTGTTCGTGTTTGAGTGGAAATGGGGAGTTGTTTGGAGAAGGAGTGAAGTAGCGATTATAAGAAAGCAAGTGCAAATCTTTGGTTTTGTCCTCGTGAAGCGACACAGCAGGGGAAGCTTTGCCTGAAATTTGATGAAAGATGCGATTGATCGAGGTCATCCATTTGACATACAACTCTGTCGTCGGAGCAGCCAAATACCATGAGCGATACAAACATCGCAACACAAATTGATGAGGATACTCCTCGCCTTCGTGATTTACACCATTTGGAGTCTTTGCCTCACCATGACTATTTTTTTTGTCACCTTTGGGTTGTGGCTCACTACCATCACGAATAAATTTCGTTTCCGTCTTTCTATCGTCAATGTTGTCTTTGGTGTAACTACTTGCATTGTCATCATGTTCCATGTCGTTATCATTGTCGTTGTCAGTGTCGTTCGTATTACTGTTATCATCGTCATCATCATCGTCTTTCGTGTTTAAGCAATATTGTGCCTCTTGTAACATTGCGCGGAGTTCAATAACCCCAATTGGCACGTCTTTCGCCGAGAAGGGTCTCTCTTTGAAATAAAACAAATGTCCGTCTTGTGTTAAGGCAAACCATCGATGCTGGAATTTTGTGCTGACCAAGTTCCCACGTTTATGCAGCCATCCACTTAACACTATCTCACTTTCCATTTTTTTATTCGTGTTCTTTTCGCTTGCCACGGGAGACACCCCTCCTGCTTCTTTTTTTCCCCCCCCACATGCAGACCACAAATCAACATACAAAGAAAAAGAATGTTCTATTTATTCATTCAAATATTTTTTTCCCCCTCTCTCCTCTCATTTGAATGTAAAATATATACATAAATATACATACATATAAAAAAGAGGCGAGGGGGAAAAAACAAAAAAATATATACGTAGAAATTGTAAGTATACGTATTTATCCCAACCTTTCTCACTATGTTTTGGCTGACTTGGTTTCAATTGCTTTTCCCACATGCGATAACAAGCGTGCTGTTTCCAAATGTGTTTGGCCAAACTGTGGTTTTCTTTGGCTTGCCTCTGTTGCGACCACGACGAAGAAAGCTTTTGAATGAACGTGAAACTTCCGTCACTTTCGTTAGTTCTACGATGTCTGTATCTTTTTGTCGAGTACTCATTAACTGTGCTTTCTGTGCGAAGCGTATTTGTCATCGACTGATCTGGCATCGGTGAACACTGGTCCATTTCATCGCCTTTATTGAATTCGCTTGCTTCTATCATTGTCGGGGTCATCGAAATCGAGATACTTTTGACGTGTGATGGATATACGCGTTTACTTTTTTCATTCATTCGTCCGTCTATTTGAATGAACGCCAACGATTGCGTTCGACGTACAACCGGACCTTTTCCTGGTTTTAATAAGGGTTGCTCACATTTGTTGCTGCCATTTTGCTGTTGCTGCTTTTCCACTTGTTTTTTAAGGCTTTGAATGGCAATCACTAGCGTTGTCAGATGATGGTTAGTTTCAACTATGTTGCGCAATTTTTCTTGATCTGTCAAGTTCATTAACTGGCAACCGTCTATTTGATGTGCCGTAAAATTGGGAATGTAGTGCGAAAACATTCCATCTTGATACTGCTCCAACCACACCGCTACGTCTTGACAACTCCATTCTCGTAACGGTTTACTCTTTTTTAGGAGTTCTAAAGTTTGGATATTATCTTGATATTTTCTTTCCAACATCTTTCCTGGTTTTTTTTATACTTAGTTTTTTTTCATTTCAAAAGTTTGTTTCTGTATTTTTCTTTTGTTCAACAATTGGCTACGACAACACTATTGCCAAAGGGCTCTGCTCTGTTAAGTTAAAAAGCATATCGTTTTAACCAAGGAAAGTAAATAAGTATGTGCAAACACGTATGACAACAAAATGAAATTAATGTAAGTTAATCAATCGAATTTTTAGATCGCAATGAAAAAATGAAATAATTATAACAAAATCAGCACTAACAAGGTGAAAGCAAATGAGTTCGTTGAGCAACAATATCGATCGTTAAAACAAAAAGTTGAAAACAATTATCAACAACAGCATGACAAGGTCATATCAACAGTACAATTGGGTTAGTGGCGTGAAAGAAAACACTACAAAATCTAGAAAAAGAGGCGTGACTACCTTTTTAAGAGAAGAGTCTTAATTGATTAGGGAAAACACGGAAAAAAACATTCATCAGGCCAGCCATCATGTCTGGGAAGGATTCCACAGAACTACCAACCTGGAAATTGAATCATGAGGAGCAACCTCTTCTTATTGGAGGAGCAGTATCTCGACCACAAAGCATTGACGAAGACGACGACAGCAGCAACGCAAGTGACCACGTAGCAGACGAAAGCAAGGTAGTAGTAATAAATGAGCCGGAAAAAAACTACTATCCGCTATGGGTAGCCGGTTGCTTTTTAGTGAATTATACAGTCGGCGCTGGTGTTTTAGGGCTTCCTTTAAGTTTTTATCATAGTGGTTATGTACAGTCCACAATACTGTTATTTGTATTGGGCATACTCAATCATTGTGGGACATTGTGGGTAGTTAATGCGATGTATCGTGGCGAGGCTATCACCACCATTGCTACACGTGCCGGTGTGAGACGTGACACAATACTGAATGACCCTAAAATGACGCTGCAAGCAATCAAAGGAACATCCTTGCGCACATTCGTTGATAATTACCATGTCCAAAGAAACGAATATCAATTGAATGAATTAGTTGGAATGTTGCGTTATTATTTAACCTTTTTTTTATTATTATTATTATTTTTTTTTTTTTTAAAACAAAAAAAAAAAAAAGGGGGGGAACGCCGGGGTGCGATGTGAAAATATAGATTTTGTGGATTGAAATGGAGATTCTTTTATGAAGCATCATTTTTAATAGCGATGCTTGGCTCATTGTGGGCATATTCAGTGTTGTTCGCCACGTCGATGGCACGTGCTTTTGGAATTCCTGGCATTTCTGGTGCTTGCAATTTAGACGACAACGACAGCCAAAAATGTCGCAATTTGTACTTTACGTATGTGTTCATCTTTTGGATTTGGACCATTATTATCAGTTTGATGAACTTTGCTGAGCAAGCAATGTTTCAGGTTCATTATCATATTCTCCCTTTTTTTTTTTTTTTTTTGAGAAAGCGAAAGAGCGAGAGGGTCGATGATTGAAACAAACAAAAGAAAAAAAAAAAAAAGACATCTTTCTTTTTTTATTGTTGTTTCCTCAGTGAAAGAAATTGAATTTGTATTATACTCTCTTTTTTTTCCCCTCCCCTCCTTCTCTTCCTCTTTATTTGTATATAGGTGTTCCTCTGTGTAGTTCGTTTTGCTGTGGTATTCCTGATGGTGATCTTGTCCATTGGACTGATGTATAGCAAATACAAATATGACGGGGACGGATACGTTTGGCAAGATTCACAAAGCACTCCACATACCGGGTCTGGAGTAAAGCCTGGCAACTATGTTTTTGCCGCGACGTTTATTAGTGTGGCCACACTAGCGTTGCGAGCACAAACTGGACTGACAGATGTGGTCGAGCCATTACACCCTCATGAACGTCGCGCCGAAAAGGTCCATGAATTCGATCATGACGGCAATGGTGACCCTCCTCCAACCAAAATCTATCGAATGATCACTTATGTTTCATTTTTCGTGACTCTGTTGTACTGGGTGTCATCGTTTTCCATTTCCGCGTACTTTGGGAAAGAGACCGAGTCGCCTTGCACATTGGCATGGGCCAAGTTCAAAGGCTTTACCGAAAAAAAAACCCCAGCGCGATTGACTTGATCTTGCGGTATTTAATTGTTTTGTTCCCTGCGTTAGATATGACAAGTGCATATCCTATCACCGCGATTACCACTGGTAATACCCTCTTAGCGACTATTTTTAGCACACAAGACCGCCAAGAGCTCAGGTTTCGATCTTCAAATTGTTTTTTTTTTTTTTTTTTTTATGCTGTGTTATTGCATGCTATTGCATGTTATTGCTGTTATTTTTTTTTTTTTTTTTAAGTGGCCTTGGTGAACTGACTTGCACGAGGGGGGATACAGAAATCATCCTCTTGGCAAAGTGTTGACTCGGGTAAGCATTTGCACGGTTAGTGCCCTGCTGGCCATTGGCATACATTCCTTTGATGTCTCTGTCACTATGTCCGGTATTGTGTTCTTGGTCGGCTTTACGTTATGCATATGCTATTTAGAATATACGAGTCTACGCATGTGTCGTGAAGTGGTTTTATATGATGGTGATCTGCCCGCTTCAATCAATGAAAACAGCTCCAGAGCTGGCGAATCTGAAATTCTGAAAACTGGATGGACTTCTCACAATGTTGTTATCACGATCATGGTTCTACTATCCTTGATTGGGGGATTTGGGGCATTCGTTACTCTCATAATGGAACACTCCTAATGAACTCATGGCTCAAGCAAGCTTTTTTGTTTGTTTGTTTGTGCTATGGCGATTACTTGTGAGGAATTTTTTTATTTGTTCAATATCTTATCGGATGTGTTCCATTGAGACCAAAAAAAAAACGAGGGAAGGAGGGAGGGGGAATTTGGACAAGTTTGTTGTACGATTTTATTCAGTAAAATGGATCTGTAAAAATTATAAACACTAAAGAACATCCTTCTTTTACCTCTCGTTGCTCTTCAGAAAAATTAAATTTTAATAAAACCTCTCAAACTTTTTTTGTGTGGCAAATTTTGGCTTGTACATAACACGTAATAACAATATTATCGATCAATTTTGCTTTGTAATTCTAGTAATTTAGTAAGAAACAAATAAAAATTACAATAGAAGTACATTTCTATTCTCAACAGCAAATCCAAGCAAACTATTGAGAAATATCAAAATTAATCTCAGACAATCTTAAAATGTCATATAAAATAAAATATCAGATCCAAAATCAATGATAAATCACGCGTACCAATCAAAAACACAAATGAAGTCTAGGAAAAATCAACAATGGTGTTGACAAAAATAAATGAAGCAAAGATTAATGTTTTTGTCAAATTTCTTTAAATTTTATGACTAGAAAGTTAAACTATGCAGTTATTGGCCACAACATGATGAAAAGGCCGAGTTTTTATTTAATGCGTTTGTCTTGTTCAGTACGGTGTGCAAATTTGACCTTCAGGTCTGCCCTTGTTGATGATTTTAAAAAGAAATTGCAAACAAGCGATAAAGTTAGCTTAGAAATTACAAAATACAATTTAATTCTAATATTTGTAAAATATAAATATTTTTGGATAATTATCCAAAAATAAACTACGTTTTTACAGAAGTAGGATTTATTCTGCGACTGCAAAGCATTTGATGATTGTGACAGCTTTATTTTGTTGTGCCATTGATGTAAAACAAAATATGTGTAACAAAGAAAATTAAAATTAAATTCAAATCAATATAATTACTCATGTGCGCTGCACGAACCTCTCAATCCCAAAATGAAAGTTGGGCAGAAGATGTGGATTATGGCAGTGATGAAGATGTTGAAAAGATAAAAGATGACTTGGATGACCTTAATCTTGACAACGACATTCCAGACGGGCAGATAGTACCAGCGTTTGTGGAAACCTACCGTTGGGAGGTTATTAGTACATTGGATAACCCAAACAAAATGCCATTAACGGAGACGCTAACAATATCATTTCCAAAAAAAAAAGCAAAACAAACTTCGAGTAAGGACGAGACAAATGGAAACGACAGTGATAACGATAGTGAGAATGACAATGATAGTGATGGAGGAAATAGCGACGTGGATGGAATCACAGGACAAATGATAAATGACTACCAGTTGGTGAACGCACCAAACTCGAAATATTTTTCAAGGCATGCATATTCACAACAAGAAAAGACGAGTGCAGAAACTAGTGAAAATGGTAACAAAGCAGAAGAAAAACAAGAAAAAGAGAACGAAGTAGAAGAAGCGTCCCCATTACTTGGAACTGGTATGTTGATGTGATAGACAAGGTATTCTTCCATGAGCCAAATTATTACAAAAACAAAACAAAAAATTTTTGTTTTGATACGCACACTTTTTTTTTTTTTTTGTTTGCCAAATGTGCAGAAACGCACTTGTACTTTGCATACGTACTCAAATTTTTTTTTTTTTTT
>ASPP01002220.1:0-11916 GCA_000512085.1 Reticulomyxa filosa
TTGCATTGATATTTGCATTGATATTTGCATTGATATTTGCATTGGAATTTGTATTTGCAGCTGAATTATAATTTTCATTGCCAACTCTATTTTCATTGGATAGCTGCACAGCAGTGTTATTGGATGGAGTCTCTATTGTGGTCGTATTTCTATCCTCTTTTCCTTTTTTGTTGTCACTTCCTGTTTCTGTGTCAATACCACCATTGCCATTGCTATTACTATTACTATTACTATTGCCAATGCCAATGTCGTTATCATTGCTATTGTCATTAATGCCATCTTTTTTGGAGTCTTTCGAACTCGCGAGACTGAGATTCGACAGATACGATTTGCTGCTGTGGGCCGAGCTGCCATTTTGCAAAAGGCCCGTGGTGAATCCCAGAAAGCTCGAATGCTGGCTTCGAACCAGGGCGTTGTCAGACGGCTCATTCAATTGCGAATCGAGCGAATTATTTCCAGCCGTCTTTGTGAAAGCGTCGCCACCCTTTTGTAGCTGGGCTCGATTCATCGTGCCAAGTTCATTCGCATTATGTTGCGATGAAACGTGTGCGTTTGACACATTATTGTTTGTTTCATTTTTTAGGCTGTCATTATTATTGTCATTATTATTATTATTATTATTATTATTATTATTATTATTATTATTATTATTATTATTATTATTATTATTATTGTTATTATTATCTTCATTATTTGCATTGCCTTTTAAAAGACGCGATTGGATCAACTCGCATGCCTTTGACAAACTACCTTTACCAGAAAATCCTCCAAATTTTTTGTACTCGATTTCATTGGAAGAGTTCACATATCCAATTTGCAATTGCGAGTCTGTTATTTGAACTGCCCGAATTGCACATACTTCTATTAATAACTTGGCCCATCCGCCAATTCATTCCATTACAAACAAATTTACAAACAAGCACAATTTGCATCCTTCTTTTTTTTTTTTTTACAGTGACGTTGACATTTTTTTCTCATGTACAGATTTTGTGCTTTTTCCGTTAACTTTTTCTTCTGAGCCAAATAAATTCGAATAAAATGACACGTGATTTGCAAACACCCAAAGCAATCCGCTCTTGGCAATTATTGTCGTTTTTAGAGCACATTCAAATACTATAATTTATGTTTGTGAGACATGGAGGCTTTTTTTTTGTATGTGGCCTCGTAAAGTCCCAGCTTTTGTCACAAACGTATTTTAAGATTAACACCTCCCAGAAATTCTTCTGCAAAGGAAATGTTGAACAGACGGCGGGCAATATTCCCTTTCTCATTGGTTTTGGCATCTTTTGTTGTTGACATCGCTTATCCCCTGTTTGAAACGCTTTCCTTTTTGTTTTTGCGAATTTATTTCAATTTTTCCCTGAAACGAAAGCTGCAAAGAACATTCCTTGCAGAACTGGAACCACAACATATTCAACAAGCACTTTTGTTGATTTTGCTCAAGGGCTGTTCTTTATGTTGGAGATACATTTCGCTGCTATTTTTTGACAAGCGTACAACAAATTTGAAATTTACTTGTATTCACATCACTGTTTCAATACAAATATGTGAATCAACCAAGTGCAAAAGTTTTGAGCCCTTTTGTCAAGTTGTATACATTTCTCCTTTTTTTAATTGAAAGTACATATTTCGAACACTTCCTTGCACAAACGAAAATGAGCAAAGAAAGATTTATGCAAGATTCCTTTGTTCGTTCTGGTACAATTATTTTTTCTTTGAAAAAATTTTTTGGAGTGAGGTTGGACTGTGTTGAAAAAATACTTTTTCGTTTGATGTGAAACAATACTGCCAGCCCAACAAGACAAAGTCAAGAAGTGGCACGACTCGAGTTCAACAAACGAAAAGCCATTGGACAAGTGTAATTTATATGTTAAAGGATTGGGCACCAAGTGCACACAAGTAACACTGGACGACCTGTTCAGGACATTTGGGGTGATTGTTCAATCGCGAGTTTATGGTGACGGAATTGGATTTATCCGTTTTGAAAATCCGGAAGCCGCCGAAGAGGTTTGAATTTTGTGTAATTGAAATAAGCAATAAAAGAAGAGAGTTGTATTAACTTGTTTGTGGGGAAAAAAAAAAGGCAATCACCTCGATGAACCGAAGATGGAATCCGGACAGTAACGAGCATCTTATGGTGCAATATGCATATAAACGAACCCAGGATGACAGGCGTGAGATTGATATTAAAGGCGAAGTTGAGTATGAATGATGTGTTGTCAAATGAATGTAAAAGAATTGATATTTAAGAATTGGAGTATGAATATTGAAATGTGTGTGTGTGTTGTTGTTGTCCTCCTTTCCTTTATAGAAAATAGAAATAAAAATAAACAAGAACACGCAGAACGTATACATTCGAGGCCTGCCACAACATTTCACGAAAGAAAAGCTGATTCGACTTTGTCGTGATTTCGGAGAAGTGGACACAGACTGGGTTGAGCATTCTGCGAGCATTACCTTTGTGCGCTTTAAAACAGCAAAAGGCGCAGCTCAGGCCATTCATTACTTGAATGGACGGCCTTGTTTGCAAGGATTTTTGTTAGCGAAATTGGCCAACTCGTAAGTGTTGTGTCACCTCTCTTTGCACACATTTGTATTATTGTATTGTAAAGTAAAGTAAGATTTCAAAAATTAATAATAATACAAAAAATAAATAAATAAATCAGAGATCCAGGCCAACCCAAAGTGAGTGTTCGCTTAGTGTCGTCACTTGATCCGCAAAGATATGAGAATCATTCAAACAACGACAACGACAACAATAATAATAATAATAATATGTCCACAATCTCGAGGAACGAGAATGACAGACTTGAAGGAAAAGACAAAAGATCTCATCACCGCAATGACGTGGATCGCAAACATGGAATCGAACAATCAAAGAAGGGCCAAGCAGGTTCGCAATGGCCCAATCATGTCGACAACGGCACAAACAACAATAATTATTGCACAGGTAACAGTGTCGGTCGTGTCATCGAAAGCAATCCGATTCCGATAAACAGTCGTCATAATCAGCCTCTGTACGCAAATGCTACTCCTTGTAGTTTCAATAATGCGGCTCGATCACAAGGGTATCATGGACATTCGCCGCATCTTGTTTATCAATCGAGCGCTAGATCGTTGCCAACGTATCAACGTTAAGAAAAATGTGTTATACGTATACATATATATTTTTTGGAGGAAAAAAAATTTTAGATTGGAGTGAAGAAAAAAAAAAAAAATTCCGAACTTGTGCACATGCATGTATAACGTATACTCTACAAAAAAAAAAAAAAATACTTTTGATAACGACAGAATTCAACTCACAGCAGTCGCAACAAGTTTTGAATGATTTTGAATATTCAAATGGAACTGGACCGGTCACGTCATCTTCCACAAACCAGAGTTCTAGTGCTGCTCTCATTCGACCCCAATTGAATGATGTCAGTCGCGTCATCGATGCTGGCAGTGTCTGTTCCTATTCCTCTGCCATCGCTAAGAGACCGTATTACGCGTTGCCCGGAACAATGAAAAGTTCCTTTTTTTTTTTTTTGGTATTTGGTTTAAAAAAAAAGAAAGAGTTAATCGTTGTTTGTTTGTTTGTTTAGATGAGGAGCTGTTGTCATGTTCGCATGTGGGCCTGATTACACATCCGCATTTAGATAATTCATTGCACGGAGTGACTAACACAAGAGGCGCTATTCCAGTTCGACCCTCGATGCACAGTCCTGTATCGTCTTATTTTGGTCACAATCCCAGTATGAACGCCTTTGCAAGTGCATTTCACATTCATACGGAAAGCGAAAGGGAGATGGAGAGAACGGGTGTATTGAAAAATCAAATCCATGGCACTGGAAATGGATACTCTTCGGCCATTTCTTCCGTGATTTCGACCGACTCGTATCCCCAACTGAACACTCCTTCGCTCTCACAATCAAAGGCTTCAAGCATGGTCTCATACTTAAATTCAAATTCGAACTCAAACTCGAATTCAAACTCGAATTCAAACTTAAACTCGTACTCAACTCAAACTCAAACTCAAACTCGAACTCGAAATCGAATTGTGTCAACAATGGCGTGCAAAGACAACAACCTTTCGTTCTGTTGCAAAGTCTTCGAGACAATTCCATTGTCAGCAGCCATTGCAATCCTTGATGAACTTCACTGTCTCATCGTCGTTTCAAAAAGTAGCACCGCGGCCACGGCAGACTTCTACGTGTGTCGCGGAGACTCCAATAATTCATCATGCCCATTGTTTCTTTGTTTTGCTTTTGGATTGCAACACGGACATTTAACTTTGGAAAAAATGGGCTTATTTTATTTTTTTTCTTTAATTGAAATCATATTGTTTTTTTCCTGATGCCATTGGTGTGGTTTTATAAACATTGGGAGATTTAGGGTGCTTCATTTTTTGTTTTATCTTCCTTTTTATCAAATAATTTTACCCGTTGCAATTGTTTTTGCAACGTTCAGCATTATATTGTTTTGCTACTTATATGAGTTTTTTTTTTGCTGTTGCAATTTGTGATCTCGTGAATTTTGTTCCAAATACAATTACAATATACAAATCTCAAACAAAATAATGCACCTTTTGTTTAGTTTCAACTTCATAGTGTTGACATAGAAATACTTATCACTGAAAGTCCATCTTTTACAGTTCGGTGCACTTGCTCTTTCTTGTTGTTTGGTTAGGTATTCCAGACTCCAATCAAACAGAGAAAACTTTTTCCTGTACATTTTTGCTCTTATTTGTGTTAATCCCTGGAAACAAAGAGTCTGCCCAACTAAAGTACACTCCTCAAAGTGTGCTTTTTTCAAAAGTAACAAGTAAAAAGGACACAGAATATGATAAAAAATAGATTAGAATAATATCAATTAACAAAAAACTGAATGAATGGGCAATAAATTTGTAAAAACACCAGTTAAAAGTAAGAGTAAGGTCAAAAAGAATAAAAACGACCTTTTGGAACTGCAATACTGGTCAAAAGGATGGTTATTTACCGAAAGCCATGAAAACGCACTCCGAGAGGCGTTGATTTCTTTTCAAGTGCAAGACTTGGTAGATATTATCATATCGATGATTGGTCAAGGATCTGAACATTCAGTATACTACTGTTTGACACGCTCAAATATCCGCAGTGTCAAGAATAATGAAGTCATAAAAGCAGACTTTGCCATACCAGTGAACTGGCTGAAGTTTTTTAACCTTTTCAAAAAAAGTATGTTAATATACAACAATTATTAAATGCAATTATAACGAAAGGAAAGAGTTTCCAATTGTCGTATATGGAGAAGGAGGTGCTGGAAAATCTGCACTTGTCACACAAATGATACTTAACCGCTTTGCTGAAGAATGTGATCCGACAATTGAAGACAGCTATAGAAAACGAATCACACTCAACGACCAGGGCTCATGCATGCTTAATATTTTGGATACAGCGGGGGGAGAGGAATTTTTATCAGCTAGATATTCATGGATAGAAGAACATGGCTGTAGTTTTATTGTATACAATGTATGCGGATCATGTTGTGTTGAAGACGCAATTTTACCGTATCTCAACCGTGTAAAATCAGGGGTGTCAGTAATTATTGTTGGAAATAAGACCGATTTGAGACTTGACACTGCCACATATCAACCTAATATTGACAAAGTGATTGCAATTTGTAAAGAACGCAATATTTCTTATATTGAAACATCGGCCAAAGAAAACATTAATGTTGAGTTTTTGTTTCATTATGCCGTTTTCAATACTTGGTATGAGATGAATACTTCTTTGTAAAAAAAAAAAAAATTGTAAAAAGTATATTGAGCAATGACAATTAATCCTATTTATTTGCTAAAGGCTCTTTATAATCATCTTAATCAAACAAAAACTCATTTTTTCAAAGGTGGTTATAATAATACATAATACACTGCATATTTTTTTATATTATCTTTACTCAATTCTATGCAGATTTTACAATTGTTTCCACAACCGAATTGTTCCGTCTTTAGAAGACGATACAATCATATTACCATTTGATGAAATATCTAATTGTGTAACTTTATCAGAATGCCCTTTTAATATTTGTATTTCTACACCTAATTTCATGTCCCATAAACGAATTGTTTGATCATCTGAACAGGATACAATAGTTTGTTTATCTGGTAAAAATTTAACATCTCTTACTACACCAGAATGTCCTTCTAATTTTTGCATTTTTTTTCCAGATTCGATATTCCATGTGTAAATCGCTTCATCTGTTGAACAGGATACAATAAATTGACAATTACCAGGAAAAAATATTGTCTTCATTATATAATTGGATGAGTCTTTTAGTTCTTTTGTTCTTTCCCCTGATTTTACATCCCAAATTTTAATTGTTTCATCATCTGAAGATGACACAAGCTGTTGACCATTAGACGAAAATTGTATATCATTCACGATATCTGAATGCCCTTCTAATCTTCTTATCTCTTGTCCAGATGCTGTATCCCATATTCGAACAGTTTTATCAAATGAACAAGATACAACCGTGGCTCCATCTGGTGAAAATTGAACACTTGTTACTTTGTCTGTGTGTCCTTCTAATTTTCTTATTTCAATTGCTGCTTTTATGTCCCACAATCGAATTGTTTTATCATCAGAACATGATACAATCCTATTGCTATCTGGTGAAAATTGAGCGTCTTTAATATAACATGTATGCCCTTTAAACATATGGGTTTCTTTCTCGACCGTCATATCCCATATTCGAATTGTTCTATCATCACATGTTATAACCATTTTTGTTCCGTCTGGTGAAAACTTTGCGCTATTTATAGCATTGGAATGCAATAGAAGAACTTTTAATGGTTTGAAATATTTCATCTGTTTTTTTTTTTTGTAAATATATCTTTAAAAAAAAAAAATATATATATATAACAAAAATACTCAAAATACCAGAATATATCTCGAAATAATGAGATCAAAATCATGAATCCATCCGATTGGAATAGACAATGAGCGGACCCAATATTGTAGTGTTGATGTAATCTTTTTTTTCTTCTGTTTTAATTTTATTAGATAATATAAAAACTTATGTTCAGTTCTTTTAGCGCTTGAAATAATTGCAAAAAAAAAACAAACAAACGCAACTTTCAACTTTTTGATATCAAAACTCTCTTTTATTTCATTTAACTCTATTTTAATTTCTGCAATTTCCCTTTTTTCTTCTTCTTCTGCAATCCATTGTTTTTCTATTTTACTCTCTTCGTTCATCCATATGTTTACATTAGTCTTTATGTGTGTTGTTGTTTGCACATTGTCATCATGTCCACCAAGAATGTGGATATATGTATAATCATCACTCAATATTCCAACACAGCCGCATAATGGAATAGGCAACGCATGTTCAAATTTCATCCATTTCTTTTCTTTTATCGAATATTTGTGTATTGCATTTGAAACATGAGCACTAGATTCAGATCCTCCAAAAAATAAGATAATGTTATTGATACACAGATATGCATAATCATACAATGATCTCATTGTTGAACAAACATTTAATTTATGAAATTCAAATGTATTTATTTCTTCTTTATATTCAATTAATAGCCCTGTATTTTCGCAAAATAACATCATTTCATTTTTCTGTTTGTTATTTGTTTCCATTGTTATTAATTCATTTTCTATTCTTGATACAAAACAATGACCACCTAATAATCATAATTGGTAAAATACTGCGATTAATATATCGAAATGTATTCAAATCATATACAGCAATATGTTTTGGAATATAAGTGATGAATAATAAATGGTTATTACTCCCTCCGATCACTATACGCATTCCTTCATAATCACTTTCATCTCTTTCAATGTAAATTGGAATATTATTATTGTCAAGAAAAGGTAGCCATTCATTATAATATTCAAAATTATTTATAACACTCTCATCTTCTTCTATTTTATTCCAAACGCTTACATATTTCATTATCAATGTATGTTTTTTCTTATTTTCACCTTGTCTACCAATAGATAACAAGGTAATGTCATTTGAATTATTGCCTGTTGTCCATTTTACCACACAATGTCTCCATAATTCGATATCTTTTGGATAAAAACAGATGCGTTTATACTGATTTGTGGGGATATTATATGAATAACACTCATTATTTTTATAACCTCCACAAATGAGAATTTCGTGTTTATGCACTACGCATTGACTTTGATAAAGTGCGGTAGGCAGAAAGAGCAAGGTTTCAAAAGGAGTAGTAATGTTTGTATTTGCGCCTTCTTCTAATTTGACATCACCTGAATTCATTTGATAAAGGAACAAATGCCTTGGGTACAATTATCCAAAGAGTTTTTTGTTTGAAAGGCGGACAAAAAACGTGTCGTATATGTCAAAACAAACAAAAATAATCCAATATGCAATATAAATTTAATTATTAACATAATAATATTAATAATTCGTTGCTTGCAATAAATGAACTTTTACCTTTGCTTAAAAAAAAGTGTTGAAGTTGATAATAACTTAATCAATAAAAAATCTCAAAGAAAAAAAAACGTAAAAACTGAAACAAAAAGATAACCAATATGAACACTGGAAAAAGTGAAGAAACGAAAATTGGAGTGGACCCACTTTCTCTTGAACAGCAGTGCTTTGACAAAAAGTGGATTTTACAATTAAACGAGAGAGAACAAATTAATGATTTTATTTGTCTCATTTGCAAACAAATTGCAAATAATCCATTTGAAATTATTTGTCCTGAGCATGACAGCTTAGATGAATTATTAATTGTTGGAGAAGCGTGTTTGGCACAATATCTCAACAGTAATAATTCTTGTCCTGTTCAGCCGCATGATAATTGTCGATATAATAAAATTAAGACAATGCAAAAACAAATTTTGAATTTAACCGTAATATGTCCAAGACAATTTCAACAAGATGCCAAAGTTAGTAATAATGGAAATGAAGAAGGACAAGCATCTGAAATGGTGATGTGTAATTTCAAAGGGAAATTAAAAGAATTGAATGATCATTTGGAAAGTGTATGTCCCTTGAAATTTTCAAATTGCTGGTTTAAATCTTTTGGATGTGATCATATTTGTTTTAAACGTGATTTAGATGAGCATTTAATTGGAAATATGAAAGTACATTTTGATTTAGTGATGAAAGCATTTAATTCGTTACAGCAAAGCATCCAGCTTTATCAAGTTTTCTTTTGTTTGTGTTTTGATTATTGTTACCTATTATCAAACAAAGTAAAATAATCTAAATATTTGTCATGTAAATGTTCAAATAGAAAGAGATAGAGCAACTGAAAAAAGAAATGCAATTGAAAGAAAAAAATGATCAAGACAATGCAAAATTGATTAATGAAAACGCAAGTTTAAAACAACAACTATTACAATACCAACAAGATGTTCAAAGTTCAAACTTTTATCAGGTTTTTTTCGTTGTGTAAGAAATCAGCAATGTTTTTATACATAACCATGCAAAAAAAAAAAAAAATAACAGCAAACAATTCTCATGGAATTGGAAAAATTAAAGTTGGAAATTAAGACCAAAAATGACGAACTTAAGGTCAGAAATGACGAACTTAAAAAGACAAAAGAAGATTTACAGCTGAAAGAAAAAGAAATTAAAAAAATGCAAGTAAGAAATAATAATGAATCTAAAAATGAAAATGTATATTTTTCTGCGCTGAAAAAGTATTCAACAATACCTTTTGACTTATTTCATTCCTCACAATTAATCAAAACGCTTACTGGTCATAGTGATATTGTGAGAAATATTGACTATTTATCATTTAATGACAGTCAATATATTTGTTCTGGATCAGCTGATAAAACAGTTTGTGTATGGGATATAAAAACTTGCAAACAGTTGAAACATTTCAAACAACATCCAACCCAAGTATTTTGTGTAAAATTTTCACCTTATCATTATCATAATAAGCATTGTTCTGTAATTTGTTCATCCTCAGACGATACAATTCTTCGTTTTTGGGATTTTATAAACGATAAGGAAATACAAACACTTGATGGACATACTAAACGCATTACAAGTATGCAATTTTCATCATTTAATGATGGTCAATATTTATGTTCTGGATCATTTGATAAAACAATTCGTTTATGGGACGTTGAGACATCTACATCGTCACATGTTTTCAATGGACATACTAATTGGATTTGGTGTGTTGAATTTTCACCATTACAAAGTGACAATATTGATATGAGTATGACTGGTGGTAGTGGATATACCATTTGTTCCGGATCGGAAGATACAACCATTCGTTTGTGGGACATCGAAACAAGTAAAGAATTAATTGTTTTTAAAGGGCATGAACATGCGGTAAATAGTATAAAATATTCGCCATATGAAATAAATAACAATAGTGGAAATACAATATGCTCTGGATCAGATGATGAAACAGTGCGTTTATGGGATATTCGAAGCGGAAAAGAAATTCATATATTCAAAGGACATACACATGATGTACTTTGCGTTGCATATCCACCACTAAAAAGAAGCAATAACAATGCTACATTTGATATGATATGTTCTGGATCATCCGACAATACAATCCGTTTTTGGGACGTTCGAACCAATAAACAATTTCATGAGATTAAAGGAGAAGAAAAAGATAAAGGAATAAGATGCATTGCATTTTTGCCAATAAGCAACAACGAGAGTCGTAATGAAATAAAAAGCTATGCTTTATGTTATGGATCAATGAATGGTCCAATCCACGTGTGGGGATAGATATAAAAATTCAACAAGGGTTGCTGCAAAAAAAAAAATGAAAATACCAAAAATATAAAGAGTTGATTTAATTTGTAGAATTCCACTCTTTTATAACTAAAAAATTTATTAATTGCTTTCTCAACTGTATTTGAACTAAAGATCTCAAAAGTTCAGAATTTTTTAACTTACGCATGCCTGAAGCCCGTTTTTTTAAAAAAGACGTAGTTATGAAATGTCTGAAACATCCACCAAAGGTGATTTATATTCTCTGTTTTGTTAGTAGTAATATTCAGTTTCCCAAGGTTTTTTAAAGACAAGGCAATGACAGAATTTTTAGTTACGCAAAACTCTATTGTTGCAAAATAAAAAATATTTGAGAATTGGGTGTTGTCAATACATGTGTTATTTTAAAACAATTTTTTATTTTGTCAGAAGAAGTGTAAATTGCAATTTGATTTAATCAAAAGAAAAAAATCAGGAAATTTTGTGTTGTATTATCACCAAAATGTCACAGTATTAATACAAAAAGTAAGTTTGAATTAAAATAAACAATCAATCATCACTTAAAAGAAAAAAAAATTATTTAAAAATATGAAAATAATAATAAAACTTAATCAAAATCATGTGTCCATATATCATCTTCTTCTAACTGATTCACAAAGTAAAGATCAAACACATTTTAGAAAGACTGAAAAGAAGTTGATCAATGATAGTTGCGCTGACATTTCTTTTGAGAGATAAGAAGAGAGGAAGGAAAAATGTTTGAATTTTTTGCTCAAAAATTCTTTAACAACACAAAAACTTGTTCTAGTTTTTTTGTTCTAAAAAAAGATAAATATATCTCACATCAAAGTCTTTCCAACAAAAAAGGACTTCAATTCAACTTTTTAATTTGTTGGAATAATTTATTTGAATAACTCATTGCAATGTAAAATACCTTTCTTTTTCAAAAGGGTACGTTTTTTTCTATTGGAGTAAATAAGAATAAAAATGTATTCCAGAGCATCAAAGTTTTTTTGTTGTTTTCAGGGGATTGTTTATACATTTAAAGAATGCTCAACACTGTTTTTTTTGCAAATTCAAGAAAATATAAAGACACTTTTGGGAAATCATTAAAATTGCGAAAAACAGAAGGGAGAGGGAGAGGAATGCTTTCTTTCTTAAAAGTATTCACAATTCAAACTGAACCATGTAAAGCTTTCGGTTTATCTTCGATTTAATTTG
>ASPP01002228.1:0-10049 GCA_000512085.1 Reticulomyxa filosa
AAAGAAGGTTATCAGTGGAAATTAAACCACAAGACCGTGGATCAAGCGTCCAAGACAGAGAATTTAAATATTACAAAAAGAACCAAATCAGGAATTGAAAATAGAAATTAAAGAAAAATAATTAAATGATGAAAATGTTTGGAAAGAAAACAAGAAGGTACGCAAAGATTACTTTTGCTCTTCTTTGGTTTTCATCTGTAAATGGAACTGATATCACAGACATCGATTCTGTAATTTTGACAAAAAAAAAGGTAAAATATTGTAAAACAAGCACATTTTTTTTTTCTTCAGCATCCAAAAGATGTGGATGAAAAGCATTATGAACTAGTTGAAGATGATATCTAAACCATTGGAATTAAATGATGATTTCATTGGTGTGAGTGATATTCCATCAAAATGATATTACAAAAGAAGAAGTTATTGAAGCTATGACATTTGTCATCACAAGGATATTAATGTAGTGAATGAATGATAAGCGATTATTATATCAAACGCAAGCGGGATTCCAGTCATTGAGATTGACTGATACGATCCACAAGTCATTCGATTGCAATTCAGTGACTTATGTAGTGTTATTAGATATATCTGCAGCGTATGATAGTGTTTGGAGAAATGAACTGAGATATAAAATGACTAATTCATATTGGATGGAATTCAATACTGGAGTTCCCCAAGGATCTGCTTTATCCCCAATATTATTTCTACTGTATATCAATGATTTACCAACAGTTATTCATCAACCTATTCAATGTGGAATGATGTGGACATCGATATTTACAAGTGATGTCGATGAAATGAATGACCAATTGCGATCATTGCAGCAAAGTATCTATTTGGTCGAATAAATGGAAGATGTTACTTGCAGTTGATAAGATGCAGTGCATCGCATTCAGACGTCAAAATAAGATGAAATTCCCAAAGATGCAATTGACATTGCAGCACTCAAACCTGATCATGTGAAGTATCTTGGATTGTTTCTTGATTCCCACATGACTTATTACAAGCATATTAATTACGTGTATGGAAAAGCTGCGAGGAAACTTGGATATTTGACATACGTATAATCTATTATACAAGACTATTATTCGTCCGAGTCTCTAGTATGCATCAGCAGAGACGATTGGAAAAGATACAAAGGATTGCAATGTGTCATAAAAAATAAAAATAAAATAAAAAAAAATAAATCTATATCATCATCGACGATCATTGTGGAAGATTAACAAGATCTCGATATCAAAGTTACTCATCTAGATATTTCGAAAGATTGTGAAAAAAACTTGAAGTTTTCCTAGTGAAAACCAGAAGATTTTTCAACTATGAAAAAATTTTTTTATAGTGATATAAAGATTTTTTATAGTAGTGAATTTTTTGATATAGTGTAATTCGTGTGTGTTTTCAACTTTTGCAACGTATTTGTTGCAATTTATTTGGGAGGGTGATTATCGTCGATTCAGCACATATCCCCACACTTTGAGGCACGCGCGGTTAAAAGAAAGAGTCTTTTACTGAGCGTGGTGATAACAAGAACATGTAATGCCACGATATTTTCTATCTGACCTGATGGAAGCTCAATCTTTTGAGAAGATTGCATTCATTGACATTTAGTGATTACTTATACAACATCAAAAAATCAGACTCTCCTGATTGTATTTGGTGTGAAAAGAAGAAACTGTCGATCATTTCTTGATGGATTGTTTACGGTATCAAGAATTACGTCGCAGTTTGTTGACAGATATTAATGTATTGTTCCTATCGATGAAATATTTCATTGTTGGAGACCGAGCATGGAAACCAGGCATTAGAATCAAAGCTGTCAAGGCAGCAGCCAAGTTTGTAATCGATACCAAGAGAAAGATTTGATTAACTGGAATAACTTTATTGTTTTTCTTTTAATTATTTTTGCATTGATCTTTTGGTCGTTGTAAGGTTTTGTGCCTTTCTTTTGTTTTTATGTTCTTTTTTGAGTACTGTGTTCTATTTCTTAGAACGATGTGCTCTTTTATCTAGAAAGACCTGAATCTATGCAGGTAGAGAGCTGAGGATGAAGCGAGAGAGTAGTCCGACGCTTGACACGCCCCCACTGCAACCCATCTAAAAAAAAAAATCTAATGTAATGTGTCGAATTCTTGGTGTGATGAACCAGACTGCTTATGATACAGTAAATGTTATTTCCCAGTTTCCCCCTCTTGAATTACGACGAAGACAAGAAGAAGTGAAGTCGTATCACAAATGTATCAGATGGTCAGGTCGATTCAATGGTCATAATCTTGTATTGGCATACAAGATTTGTAATGAATCAAGACCAAAGACTAATTTGAATTACATATCATTGATTGGTAAATTATCGACACTATCCCGTAGATGCATCAATGAAGCTGATGCTGGAGTGCCGACAATTGAACTAGATTCACATCCAATCCCAAATGTTCCACCAATGCAAATTGCAATGATGCCACAATCAAATAAATCACCATTTGCGATCTTCAATGAACCAACATCAGATGAAATTTTGTTATCATTGGGTTTTGATTGCATTGTGGCACATTGATTGATTTTTTTATGTGCTTTTTGACCCTTTTTCCAATAAAATATCAATAAAATAAATTCCCAAATAAAAAAAATTCAATTTAAATAAATAAATGATGAGTATTGTTAGAAAATACTTTCATTGTGCTTTTTCACGTTTGGACTGTCAAAATTGATAGCTACACAATTTTCTACGATATTGAGAAATTCTTCGAAATTTACGCATAAAATTAATACTAATTCAAAATGAACTTCAAAATTTTTATAGATGCGATAAACAGATATGTGGCTGCTTCTGATTCAAGTTTTTTAATATTTAGGCATTGGAATAAAATCTGGATATTATTTTGAAAAACTCATAGATTACTGAAATTGGTAATATCAATTACTATGTTTTGTATGTTGATTTCGTTACTTGATCGATTTACATTTACATAAGCACCTGATTAATAAATCGCAATATGGATTGTATCTGCCTGTGGGAAAAAGTAAGATCGTCCTATAAATGTAAATGCAATGTGTATAAATTGCACAAAGCTTTGTAAAAATTAAAACGGCCTTTGGAAAACAATTCTTTTCAATAAAAAGATGCAATATTAATAAGTTATCATGCTAATGAATCATTACAAAGAATAAAGCAAAAAGAATTTCAATCAATGGAGAAGTAGCTAAGTGATTATTTTAAAGGGTTTGTTATATTTCTTTTTTTACGATCATGGAATTGTTTCATATTCAAAAATTATAATAAAACTTCAAACTCTTGAAAAAATTAAGATAAATATGAATCAAACTAAGTCATATTTTAAAACATGATTTATAGATATTTTTAATATCTATGCCAACTTACTGTATTTAATAACAATTTTATCAAGATCATTGATCCACCAGAATTTTATCTTTAAAACTCGAATTCAATGTTGAATAAAATTACCAATTTTCTTCATGACAGTGCACCCGATAGAACAATTATTCATCATCAGGTGATACCCGGTGAATTCAGACAAACCGTTTTCTTTGCGTTTGTCCAACAAAATATATTAATTTAATATCAATAACACCAACTGTAGCTAAGCAAGTCCTCGAATCATTACATATGTTTTTAAACATTTCAAAAAATTGCTGGTTTCATGAAAAATCACAAACATTTGTAAAAATTTATTAGTTGTCTTTTTCTTTGGATAACTGTAATCGGAAACGCTTTTTTTCATTGTTTTGGAAAGTGAGAAAAAGGGGGCCTTGCAAGTTTTATTAAAATCTGAAGTTCATTTTAAATCTGAATGAATTTGAATGATTATAACTCAGGATACTCGTCAAATACGATAACTATAATTCCCTTTGCCAACCCAACTTTGTCAAAATCAATGTGTGATTTATAAACACGAAATTCTTATTTGTGTATGTCGTTGGACTAATGATTGTTATTCCTATCATGTGTTAAAAGATCACTATAAATTTATTTGTTCTACCCAAATGATCTGAGTTTGCATGTACACTATGTGATTAAGTGTAATGATGACAATCAAAATCAAATAACCCTGCTGTCGTTTTGTGGACATTTCCACACACATTAATAATGGCATATGTAAGCGTTTGAGATGATGATGCGGATACTAGCAATGAGAAAAGTAAACATGGAACCAAACACATTAATTAATGATTACTTTTGCATTGGAGGAAATGAAGATAGCTATTTGGGGGCACGTGCTATCCACTAGTGGTAATAGCGGTAAGTTATTATTTATCACTTATCAATCAGTGAATATTTTTGTATTTAATTTAAATTTATTTCAATATATTAACTACGATATTTTGCTGATCCATTATGATGAGAAGGATAATACAAATTATGCATGTCAATGATTGCATTTGTTTTTTGGCGATATGCTACCGCTACCTCAGTATTGATGCAAAATATTCCATAAAAGAAAATCAGTGGATGCAATTTGAATATACTTTGCCCTTTGCATTGTACAATTGTGCTGCAGCATTAAATGAAGATAATACATTTGTGCATTATTGGTGGATTAAACTATAGACATGAAAGCCTGTCAATACACATAAAGATGAAACTAAAAGATTTGATGAAAAAAAACACAAAAGAGAAACAATGTGCTATAGAATAAGATGAAAATATTATTATTGATAATATGCAAATATAAACTTAAGCAATTGACCAAAATTTTTCCATTAAGAAATTAACCGTTAAGATTCAATATATTCACTTCTAAAGGAATATGCAATAAATTATTTTATAAATCAATAGAAATACAAAGAAATTGAAATTACAGTACAATGCGACTCCAACTCCAATTCCAATTCATTTGGTTCCAACATGTGTTATATAAACATATACATATATGTATATGTATATGTGTGCACTTTGTATTTATGTCTCACTATTTTAATTGTGTGCTCGGATGTGACGGGGCAAGAAGAAGGAATAATCATTTCAATCGGCAACGACACCCCTCCCAATCCCAATTTCATCTTCAAATGCAAGTTCAACCTCAACTTCCATTCCATCAATCTCAATCTCAATCACATCACAATCACAGTCACAGTTACAATTACAATTGCAGTCTCAAAGCCAAGAGGAATGTTTCCAGTGGCATGACCCTTATTTGCGAAGATGTGGCAGTTCCACGAGACTCAAGGAGTTCCCACACAGTAATATCGAAAGGATAAGAACGCAGTTCCAAGCATTCAATGCCATCGTCGATTACGAGGACAGCTGGTTACGGTCCTATGGCAACAACACCTTCGAATCCATGCCATGTGATCCTTTTTATGAAGATGAACGTCGATGCCATACAGCCAGAAAACAAGAAAAACTTCATCAAGCCCATCACTTCTGTTTGGAGATACTTTCTTTTTTTTAATTAAATATATATATGCTGGACGTAAGTATACGTTGTACATATTGTGTATGTATTGCATATACGAATACATGCTATTAACAAACAACGCATACTTGCATGCAAATTATATCAAACCATTCCGGAAACATGTAGGAATGAATACATGGTGCAATATTCAATAAGAATTGACTATCACGCCGTGTATATTAACCCACTTTTAAATAAATGCATTTAGTACAAACTAAATTGCGACATATGCTTCCACGTCTATCAAATGATAATAAACTCCAAAGATTCGCAGTCGTTTCATCTCGTCGAATTTGCCATTTGTCTACATTTGCTCGCTTGTTTAAACATGTATCAATTGCAAACCCTCGATGAAATGGATGTCTCCAGCATTCCTTCACAGCTGCCTTCTTCCTTCAGGATCGGATTTGTTTTCTCATCTTCTTTTTACAAAAGTCACGTTGATTTTGATAATTATCACTTTTGTTGTCGTTGCACTCCATAGCCGTGACAACAGCAATTTGCTTTCCTTTTGGCCGACCATTCGTGTGAAAACATGACTGACTTTGCGACACCTCGAAAATGTACAAAGGCAGAAGATATCCAAGAAAAGAATGACGCATAGACTGATGACAATGGCAAGGTTGATGTCGATAAGAAACCCGTCGAAAACGAAGAAAAATAGACAAAAGTATATCAATTCTCAATGCCAGTGACTTTCCTCAAAATACTAATAAAAATACCGAACGCCAAAATATGTTGCAACAACCTTTCAAGCAATATTTCCTTTCGTTCGTGTTCGTTCGCATGATCTTTTGTTTTTGCCTTCATTTTCTTACTTAACTCTTTTTCACACTCTCGGCAGAAGTTATACTTACGTACTTTTTCTTTTAATATTTTCCTCAGTCACTGCGAAAAGTCTTAAGAGACAAAAAACTTAAAAAACAAATTTTTTGTTTATACATCTTTTGCAAAATTGTTTCGCAGATCATTATAAAAAATGCTTTGTCTTCGAAAAAAGATTTTTTTTGATGTATACGCATAAAATTTTATACTGTTTTTATGTCACACTAGTCCAAAAATATACAGATTTTTTTTTGAAGCCCGAAAAGTGCTTCTATTGAAGACGATTCATCGTGGTAACACTTTTTTTTGATTACTTGATTAAATGTAAAAGACGCTGTATACGTAAATCTAGTCGTAAGCAATTTTGAGAAAATTTACCAAAAAATCTTTTTTTTAACACTGTACCAGAATTGACAATACGTCGTAAAAAAAATTTGATCATTTTTTTGACGATTGCACCAGCCTAAAAAACAGGACCGAAATATTTGTTTGATGACTTAGAAGAAATTTTTGTACATTAGACATTGTTTGAACATTTGTCAAATTTCTGTACATAAGCTAAATTTGTGCATTAACAATTTGACACCAGCTAAATTTTTGTCATTAGTAAAATTTCTTTGCATCAGTCAAATTTTTGTGCATTAGTCGATTTTGTACATCAGCCAAATTTCTGTTCACTAGTCAAACTTTTGTGCATTAGATATTTTATGCATCAGCCAAATTTTTATGCATTAATCAGTTTCTGTGCATAAGCTAAATTTGTGCATTAGTCAATTTTTTGCATAAGCCAAATTTTTGTGCACCAGCCACATTTGTCACATAGAAATATCTCAACATTTTTTCTCGTTTGGCCAAAAAAAAGTTATTTTTGCTTTGGAAAATTTGTAAATTTTTATCACGAAACTATTTTTTTTAATAACATCTTTGACATCAATTTGTGTCAAGCTTTCTCAAAAAAGCAACAGCGAGCTCACAAGGCCGCCAAATAAAATTAATTTTTTTCAAAAATGTTCTAAGCAAAGTTGACACAGCGTATCACATTAAACCTTTGGAAAAAAAGAAATTAAATTGATAAAAAATACAATCTGACACATATACATAAATATATTCACAATTCCATCAAAACCTTCAACAAATTAAGCATCTTCTTCTTAATGATCAATAACAAATTCCAATTTACATTTATAATCTTTATATTGTGTAGCGAGCCGTTCAAGAAGTTCATCTTGTTGGACAATTTCCCAAATGATGCCAATACAATTATTGTCATTTTTTTCTTCTCCGCAATATACCACTCTTGTGCTTGTTATTGCTGATAAATTGATAAACGATTTGCTCTTGATTTTATATTCGATGCTGTTCCTTGTTCGTCTTGTAGCATTTTTTGTACTCTCTTTTGATAGTATTGCTATGATATCATTGACGTTCCGTTTTCCCTTGCTTGTGACAAGTGTTTTTATTTTCCATCAGTACAACAAGTATACCATTTGAGTTTGAGTTATTTCCTTTTTTTTACCATTTTCTTTAAGAAATGTAAAGTTATTTCTCCAAATTTTTCTTTGAAAAAAGAAGATATTTCGTCATTCACTTATCACTCTACCCCGAAAGTAAAACCAAATCAAGTTAAAGCACATGGACCAAAATAGATCGTAGCACAAATATAAAAGAAACTGAACATCAAACAGAAAAAAAATGAAAAAGATACATACTATAATAAATCTGAATTAAATAAAGAGAATGAAGATCATTTCCAAAGGAGCTGAAATTATAAACATTTTATCTATAGAATGTTACAATTGGATTATATATACAACGCAACTATGATGACAAGTATCAAAGAACGCTGCAGCATCTGGTTTCAATTTATCAGATGCAGCATGATGAAATTTTGGAATGTGTATATGACTAGTCACAGGATAACTCAAAGTATTTTGTAAATGCTGATTAGAGAAAGACATAAAAGATATTTTTGCAGGCACGTTCTGGTGTTTGAATGACGTGAAAGTCCTCAGAAAAGAAAAATCAAAACATCCCAATTTCATGGGCTCGATTCTCACAAACTTGGAGTAAAACAAAAGAGCAAAAGATGCACAACTTCAAAGGCAAAGAAAAAAAAAAGAAATCTTTAAACAAAAAGAAAAAGAGAAACATTGAAAAAGTGACAACACATGACCACAAGACCAATCACAAATCTTTCCATGCATTGTCATTACAAATTGCTCATTGTAAACCAAGCCGTAATTTGGTGGAAATGCCACGAATGAGTGACGAATTCATATCCTTTGCATCGCTTGTATTGTTCTTTGTATTCCCTTCAGCACTGCTTTGCATTTTACAGTTGTCAAAATTTTCTTCTTTCATTTCTTCGTGTTGACTTTTACCGGAAATTTTGACACTGTTGATAAGTCGGCAATGTTCAAGTGAGCTCTCTTTGTTATTTTCACCAAGCTCAGAAGGTCGCAAAGGAGAGTGTCTTCTTTTTGCATCCAACAAAGCTCCTCCTTGATCTTGTCCTGGATCTGTGGCCAGAGGTTCTTCATGGTCCCCAATAAGTAACAATGGATTGACGTATGATTTTGTTTTCATGTTGGCTTGTGACAACAAATCCACGGCAGATTGACTCAAAGAATCAGTGCGAGTGAGAGGTTGAAGAGAGGTGGGCTGTGATCGTTTCGATCCTGTTCGTATAGCCTCAGTGGGCTTTTCAGAATATTTCGTTGAAACGTAACCTGATTTTGGCAATTTATTGTCATCGTGATCTTGTTCAGTTCTACTTTGAGCTTGAGCAGACTTGTTAGAATTGTTCTGACTTGTGCCATATTTATTCCGGTCATTTGAGGTGTTTTCTTGAGCACTTTCAAGCGCCGGAGACGACGCTGTGTCCTTCGCACCCGCAATTCGACTTAAAGAAGACGAAGAAGAACGAAGAGATTGTTCCATTTGTTTGGTCTCTTTTGTCTATGTGGTCAATTTAGCGTATGTGTACATATATGTACAAGCGGCCATACAAAAAACAAAGAAAGCACTCAACTTCCAGTCGGGGATCATATTCCAATTGAATGCCGTGTTCTTTGCGATATTTGTCTCCCGCCTTCCACATGAGTGGTTGTTGCCTGTATTCAATACATTCCCCTCATTTATCATTTATCATTCGAGTATGTTGCAGATATGATGCAGGTTAACATAGGAGTGTTTTATAGTAGTTCAACTCTTCCAGGAAAAAATTGCTGTGGTCCAATAACAGATCCTGGACGACAAATTCGCAACCAAGCAATGACTTCAGCAGCGGTCCAACAGTAATGCTTCATGATAAAGCATCCGATCAATGATCCAGTACGACCCAAGCCTGCCTTACAATGGACTGCAATTGTGCCTTCCGCGCTTTCACAAATTTGCAAAAACTTTTCCACAATTTCCTCAGATGGGGTGGTACCATCGATAAAATACAGATCGTGGTGTTCAAATCCCAACTTCGTCCAAACGCGTTTGTCGTAGCATTTTTTGTTCAGACGTATGATGGTTCCAACATTAAACTTTCTCCAAATGGGAACATAAAAGTCGGGCGTCAAAGCCGGATATCCTTCATCGTCAATTTCACGATAATGTGGGCCGGCAAATGCGATAAATTGTCCTGGAATGATCACATTCAGATCTCCATATTCCACACGTTCATAGTACTCGTATTCGTCGACGTTAAACGTATCGAAATTCAAACATTTGTGTCGCATTGCTCGATAGACGGCCCAGCAACAGTGCTCAACAGTACATTTGTATGTGCACAGTCCCATCGATGCGTCACGAAATGTTACTGCT
>ASPP01002230.1:0-13363 GCA_000512085.1 Reticulomyxa filosa
AAAAAAAAAAAAAAAAAAAAAAAAAAAAAAAAAAAAGGTAAAAAGTATACCGAAAGAGATGCATCACTATTGGCATTGAGGCTGGTGAAAGAACGCAAGGAAGAATGCAACAAATACCCTCGCAAAACAGTGAATGGATTGACATTGACCGAACTGCAACAATTGAATAACAACAGCAAAGTGGAGACAAGAAAGCAGACGACCAAACACGTGTTTCAGGCCTTGGAATATTGGGACGATGTGTTGAGCCAATCGTTCCGAGCCCAACTCGAGGTGACGGGCACACAGCCTGCCATTGCATTTGAGGAAATGGATCGCGCGTTTGATTGGATTATGACGGGCGGGGGCATGGACCTTGACGACTATGTGGACAATGACGACGCGGATCTCTTCCCCATTCCCGATGCCGTTGCTAGCACTTTCAAGGCTAGAACTAGAGTCGATAATGCCAACGCTGATGCCGATGCGGACGTGGACGCAGATGGCGATGCAGATGCTTTCGATGTCGACGCTGACGACACGGATCACGACACGGATCATGACACGAAAGAAGAAGGGGAACACTCAGGCGCAGGCCGCTTCTTTCAACAATGTCAATTCGCTTTACGTCGAGGACTCACACGAGCCGCAAGGCGATATATCACATCTCCTACTTTGCTCATGCTACGAAATATTCTTATCATGCTTGAGGTCTGTTCAAAGAGAGGAGGGGGGGGGGGGTAGGGGAGATTTCTATGTTGATCAAATGAGAATAGGAAAAAAAAAAAAAAAGAAATTTTTGTATATAAAAACATATACATATACAAATATATATGTATATACATATATATACATATATATATATATTTGTAATATTGAGGAATGCCTCGGATCTCAGCTTTGTTGCTTGTTTGATTTGGAATTTGTTTTTGTTTTTCCTTTTCCTTTTCCTTCTTTGTAAATGGATACAGAATCCGCTGGTTTTGTCGGAAGATCCGACGACTTGCAAGAATGCACAGAAATTGTGTAGAATAGTCCAACAATTGGACGGGAAAAGCAAAAAGCAATTGGAACATTGGTTGACATATTACAAGGATATGAACCGATTACGCACAATATTGAACTCATTGCAACAACTACTCACTATTCAAATTATCAATTGTGAAGAGGAAATATCCGACTTGACAAATGACGACTGGGGCAAAGATATTCCTGAAAACGGTGTGTGTGTGTGTGTGTTTTTTTTTTCTGCCATTGTAGAGGAACATGATGTAATATAAGTCTGATGGCATTGTTGTGGATCCCATATACTCCAATATACTCCAATATACTCCAATATATCCTATATACCCCATATTTAGCTAGTCCCGAAGAATTGGAAGCGATTGAACAAGCAATCCGTGAAAAACAACGTGGCAAGCGCGAAGAGACGGTGCGACGAAAGGTAGTGCCTGTGATAAATGTGATCGACGTGCTGTGGCAAGCCAATCAAGCGATCATTGCCGAAAGCATGGAGCTTGATGATGTGGAAAACACTGGCAACATCGATAGTTCTTCTGTGAAAGCAAGTGACGAGGCCGTCAAACAGCAAAAGCGAAGGCTGATATCGCCCAACATTCGACCTGCCAATCACAATCACCAAAGGCGAATTGGCACGTCTGCCTCTCCTGCCTTAAGTTCGAAATCTCCGTCTCTTCAACCCATTGAGTTGGACAGCTCGAGTAGCGTCGATGCCGTCATCATTGACAAGAGCGCTGCACCGAGTACAAACACGGAAGCGGAAACAAAAGAAGAATATCATCGCCGATTGTCATTGGCTGGAATTTCGCCATTTCGCAAACCTTTGCCTTTGGATTTGTTTCATAATTCAGGTTTAAACGAAGTTAATTAGGATTTTTTTTTTTTTTTTTTTTTTTTTGGCACTGTATAAATTTGTCGTAATTCATATACATAATATATGTGTACTACTTATATGTATAATATACACAATAATTACTGTTGTTATCAATTATTGTTAATGCATATCATATATGCAATACATATATGTATATAATGATATATGTGCTTATATCATTCGTTCATTGCTCTTTCTGATGTTTGTTTGTTTTTTTTTTTTAAAAAAAAAAAAAAAAAGACATTGGCGAGAGAGATGATCAAAGGGTTGTAATTGTTCAATACGACTTGTGGTATTGGAAAGAAAGGAAATCATTTAGCTATTTGGAGTATCCCTATTTGTTAGACGCAGGGAGCAAAGCGAGGTACTTGGAGTATGAAAATATGTATCGACAGCAGCAGGCACGCCGCAACCAATTGTTCCGATTTTTGATTGAGAGGGGTTTTATGTCCGATCGTGAAGAGCTCTTGGAAACCATGGATTTGGTATTGCGCGTTCGACGAGATCATTTGATTGAAGACACACTGCCCATTTTGCAACTGTATTCACCAAGCGAATTGAAACGACGTTTGCGAATAATATTTGAAGGCGAGCAAGGAGTAGATCAAGGTGGGTTAACGAAGGAGTTTTTCCAATTGATCATTAAAGAATTATTCGACCCTAAATTTGGCATGTTTATTTACAATCAATCCACTCAAACGTACTGGTTCAACCGCGATTCCATTGACAGTGACGCCGAATACAAATTGATTGGAGTGTTGATTGGCATTGCCATTTACAATAATACCATTTTAGATTTCCGATTTCCAAAAGTGATGTTCAAAAAATTGTTAGGCAATCCAATTGACTTTGATGATTTCCGAGACTTTGATCCCGAAATGGCACGAGGGTTTGAGCAACTGCTTCAGTTCAATGGAGACGTCGAGAACACATTTTGTCGCAATTTCAGCGTCCCCTATTCCTATTACGGCGAAGAACGTTCCGACGATTTGAAAAAAGATGGCAGCAAAATCCCACTCACCAATGACAATCGTGAAGAATACGTTGATTTGTATGTTCGTTATTTGTTGGAAGAGAGTGTCAAAGTTCAATTTGAAAGTTTTCGTCGAGGGTTCCAACTCGTTTGTGACAGTGAATTATTCACAAAGTTCACTTCGGGCGAATTGGAGTTGTTAATTTGTGGAAACCGACAATTTGATTTTGAAAAATTAGAGCAGACTTGTCGATATGAAAACGGATTTTCTAAACAAACATCTTTGATCAAACACTTTTGGACTATTGTCCACAAATTGAGTGAAGAAGATAAACGAAAGTTATTATCATTTTGCACTGGTTCTGATCGAGTACCCATTCGAGGGTTGGGTGAATTGCAATTGACAATTGCTAAACATGGTAGTAATGATGCACAATTGCCTACAAGTCATACTTGCTTTAATCATATTCTCCTTCCTGAATATTCAAGTGTCGAAATACTGAGAGAACGATTATTGACCGCAATTCAAAATTCCGAAGGATTTGGGTTGTTGTAAAAGAAATACTCCTTTCTTATTCTCTCTTCACATTTATTACCACTTCTCCCTTTCTATCCTCTTCCCCTTCCTTCTCCCTTACACATATTTTAGCGCACATGTCACATTACTCTGGATCCCCTCTCCACTTTTTTTTTGTTTTGAGATTCAAACAAAAAAAAATTCAAATTGATACACATCCTGCCTATTCATCCTATCTTATTCAACGCGCGTGCATTCATTGCTTTTTTTTTGAATGTGTAAGTAACTTGTTGTGATTTGAATTTTCCTAACCAAAAAAAAAGTTACTCTTACATTCTCTTTTCTTCGAGGCTCTTTTTTAAATCAAAAGTGGGCATTTTTGTGAGGAAGTAATGATAAACAAAAAGACGAATTTTTAATACTTAGCATTTTCAAATTGTTTTTCAAAGCTTAATGAATTGGATGGGGTTAAACAAATCTTTGATGAAATTAACAAAATAAAAAACAAAGTGGGTAACACAATGAATATAAGCTAATTTGTAATCGTTTCATCATTTTGTTGAAAATAACACAAAGTTATTCAGAGAAATGTATAGAAAGTACAAAGCAAACACTTGAAAAAAAAAGATAAATATAAAAAGTAAATTGTATTGTTTACAAAAAGTCAAAAAAAGGGTATGCTAAAAAATAACAAGAAAAAGTCGATATTATTGCAAAATGTATCAATTGCCACTTTAATTTACACAAAGCGTAATACAAATACTGGATGTGCAACTGTCAATCGATTAAATAAAGCCAAAAAGATATCAAAACAAAAACGAAAAAATAAAAGCGAACAAAATGAAAAAAAATGAAAAAAATTCCAAATTCAAATAAACATTATTGTCAAATAAACATTCAAACCTCCACGTCATTCTGACTAATTCCAAATTAGTGGGTGGGGAGAAAGAATAGCAGCAAGATAGCTAAAAAAAAAATGGCATGGAGATGACGAGAATTCTAATAATGAATTTGCAGACATGACACTTCTTCCTTGGAAGACTAGCAACACTTCTTTTTCGTCACCAAGAAAGGGCCAAAAAGACACAGAAATGCCAAGAAAGTACAATTTGTGTGAGTGTTCGACCAAGATCAGTATTAAATTAAATATGCTTGCGCATGGAAAACGTAAAGAAAATGTTTATACTAACACCAGATTTGTACTAATTTGAAGAAATAATGGTAAATAAAATTAGAATATTAAAAAGTGGTTTGTTGTCAGATAAAAATTTTAAAATAAAAAAATAAAGCTAGAGGGGGATGAAAGTTTTGATTAAATAATTTAGTGGCAATTGGTGTTGAAGGACATAAGTTTCCTTTTTGCAATGCCACACTAAACGCTTTGTATACGATTTCTATCGCGATTGAAATTTCTTTATTTTCTTTGTCTGCAATGATATTCGCAATTATTTTGAAAATTGCTACAGCATCTCGGTGCCAACAGCTCGTGGTTTCCGCGATCAGTGGGATATATTCGATATTTTTGCGTTCACAATTTGCCCCATATTTGCGTATTTTGTGTTGATAATATTTGTCCAAAGCTTTTTTGCTAGTCTCTTGTGTTTGCGCCGTGATATTTCAATGAGTGATCCCAACGTCGAAGAAAGTTAATTCATATTTGATGCCAAACCATTTTAATGCGATATCACCTGATCTAAGATTCGAATTGGAGTCTGCACGAGCTTCAAGATTATGTTTTAGTCCTGCACACTTGAGTAATTTTGATATGCAAATACTAAATTGTGTCGATAAACTCGGCCTCTTCCATGGATACATACCAATGCATGATCACCCAAAGCATCAATTTGTTACTGACATGAGTTGCCACCATGACACTTTGGGCTTGTTGTATCAGCTTGTGCAATGCTAAATCGGAAAATTGATCTAAAATCATTGTTACTAAAATGCGAGTTCGTGAATGTATTTGGGTATGCTTTCAAGAACGCAGATGCTTGCTTCGCCGATGCCGATACTAAGATAGCTTGCGTTCTACGATCCAATTTCTCCTTGGTGGATGAATAAATTAAAACAGTATTATTTCTTGATAGAATGGCCTGCGTTGGCACCGAATGGAAGTCTATGATATTGTTATTGTTATTGTAATTTGATGAGTTTGCGTTATAATGCGATACTGCTTCTGGAGCTTGATGAATTGATCATCACATAGTTTCATCACTTCATATTTGAAGTCATCGCTGCCTAGGGTGATGCTTACTACATTAAGTTGCAAATAAAACTGAACGCCTAAAACGATATCTTATGATGATAATTGATTTTCTCAATGAAAAATCAACATTTATACCTAATTTTTTTTTAAAATATCTACAAGTCTTGTAGTTTTTAAATATGATATTGATTTTTTAATAAATTTTTTTGTTGTTGGATGAAATCAACATTATTTCAAATGATTTTTGAAAATTCTGCGAGAATGCGTATCATTTATGCTTGATTACGGAATCAGCTTGAGTCAAGACTGTCCGAACAGTACGAAGATATAACATTAAAATTGTTTGGACATAGACAGACTAGACGTACTTTGACTTATTCGTCACACCTATCATTTCCAGCATGGCTCATACGAGATTAAAATGAATATCCACAAATATAGAACGCTGATTATATAAACAATCAAGGATATCACCTGAAACAAAAAAGTTTTGTAACAAGACTTCACGTGTTTTGTGCGTTCATATTTATTACTTATTGAAGTCACCAAAGTGTTCATTTCATTTGATTTTTTAAAAATTTTTTGTCACTGGCCAAATTTAGCGCGAAAAGTTTTATGTCGTTTAATTACAGTTTGAAAGAAGTGCTTTACTCATTTGAAGCCAGCACGTTGTGTGGTACTTTTTCACATAATTGCCCAAAGTTTAAGTGTGCCAGATGAAAATAATATGTTTTTAGTTTGCACAACGTAAAGAAAACAAGAACACATAAATGAAGAAGCGTCATTGTTTATTTTTCATTGTGAGACAGTCTGGCGACAGTTTCACGCAGCCATTCATAAAACGGCAAGACAGAGCTAATAAGCAATTTTTCATCAGTGCTGTGGGCGCCGTCAATGTGAGGACCGATGCTTACACAATCCATCTTTGGATACTTGTCCTATGTTGTTTCATCAATTTCGTCTTCTGCAAAATAAAATTAAAAAAAAAAAGAGAAAAAAAAAACTTTGATAAGGCCGCACTCCAATCCAGCATGAACAGCATAAATTTCAGGCTCTTTATCAGAATTCAGAGTTTTGTAAGCACTAACAGTTTCAGCTAGCAGCGTAGAACTAGTATTTGGTTCCCATCCTAAAGTATATTTCAATATATTATTGATATTGCGATCAGATCATCAGAATCAAAAAAAAGCCAAACAAGCAAACAAAAAAAAAAAGTGCAAGCAAAAAACCTGGAAAAGTATCAGTCATCGGACTTCCAACGCAAAGACAAGTGTCGTTTTTCGCTTTTGCAAAATTGTTAATGCGAACAATTGCATCCAGCTTTTTGTTAGTTTCGATCATTTCGGCCATGGAAAAGGATCGTCCAAACAAGAGCAACTGCACCTGACCAGCTTGATGATTCCATTTCAGCAGCGAAAATGCAATGGAGGTTTGCACGACATTGGGCACAGTCGGAGACATTCGCAGCACGCCATGCGGCAACAGCATCATCATTGTAACAATTGACTCGCTACCGTTTTTATCTACCACCTTGGCACTTTGTTGTTGTTGTTGTTGTTGGTTATTGAAAAGGGAGAGATCGAAACCATTCACAAAAAAAAAAAAAAAAGAATTGGACACATATATATACATATATACATATACGTACCTATAAATATATATGCACATATACATTTATATATGTTTATATACGCACAAAACTTTTCAGGGAAGGTGACCTTGTCTTCGATGTTCAGGGCCATATTCTTTTCAATATCCTTAAATTCAGGGAGCAAGTTGCTATTCCAAAACTCTTGAATCACTTGGGTGACTTTGGAAACCTCGGTTTTTTTGACCACAAGAGTGCAAGAGCATTTTCTAGGGATCGCGTTCATGGCATTGCCTCCAATGCACTCGTAGATGCGAACGTCGAAGACAGTGGGTCCAAACAAGAGTTCATTCAGCAAACGGGCTATACAAATAATGGCATTGGCTCGACCTAAATGAATCTGGGATGCCAGTGTGGCCACCGTTCAAATTACTAATCACCACTTGCAACCCGACAAACTCGTTCTTGTCAATACTTTCAAATGCCAATTGATTAAAATTTATAGTTTTTGAGAATCCACCTAATGTATCACAATTTTAATTCCATAAATAAATAAACATATATATAAATATATATATATATGTATACATATATATACATATATATGTTTATATTTATATGTATACCAGCACAACCAATACAAATTTTATCGGTTTCTTCACTATCGAGATTGATCATTTGAACGCTTTGTAAGAACGGATGTTCGGCCAAGTCGATAGCCCCGGCCATCGACGTTTCTTCATCTACGGTGATGAGTAACTCCAAAGTGCCGTGGCCAATTTTTTCTAACACTGCATCTTCCATGATCGCCAGCCCTGCTGCTATTCCGATCCCGTCATCCGCGCCCAACGTTGTTCCCTCTGCTTTCAGCCACTTTTCGTCCACTATTTGCGCCTTTATCCCGTCGTTTTCAAAATCGTGTTTCACATCGTCCGTCTTTGTACATACCATATCCATATGGCATTGCATACTCACTTTGCTTTTCTTATTTTTTTTTTTTTTTTTTTTTTTTGCAAAAGTAGGGGATGGAGGCACTCCAAAACTAATTGAGCTCTATTCTTTTTTTTTTTTTTTTTTTTTTTTCCCTTCCTCCTTATTCTTTACTCTTTTTCAACAAACTTCGTCGCAAAACTTTTTCAAAGCCAGTAGTTGCGCTTTTGCGCAACACTATATTTCCAATCTTATCTTGGGTGTATTCTACCCCAATTATTTTTGCTGTCTCAGCAATTGCTGCCTGAATTTGTTTTAATTTACTACTGGGTCTGCGATGGTGTTCAAACACAAATGTACACAATACACACGTATTTCAATGGGCTAATTTGTTCAATTAAATCAAAAATCAAATAAATGTAGACTAACCGTGGTGTTTGTAAACACGTCATAAAATGCTTCCATAACAGCTTTGGCTCTGGAAGCTCGGACAACAACTTTTCGTACGCCGGTTGCAACTTTACCGTTTTACCCATGAAGTTCATGGGCAATGAGGGTGCCAATCGAGATGTTTTCATTCTTTTTCCGACTCTAAAGAAATTGTTTTTATACTTTTTTCCTTCAAATTACTCAACGTGAACGACAGGCACAACCTAAAAGTTTGACCGAGACTAGTCTAAAAGTTATGCGAACTTGTAACTTTTTCCTTTGTGAAACGAGCTATGGGACGCAAGCAAAAATACTCGTTTTAAACTAATTATTTTCATGAACACGTTTGTTGATTTACAATAAATTTACTATTGCACGACAGAGATAACTAAAAAAGAGAGAAGCTTAATACGTCACTTTATAGGAAAATGTTGTTATCACTTAAATAAAGAAAGATCCTAGAAAAAAGCCCTCCCTTCCCAAATCGGCCTATTTGCATATCCTTCATTTCCTTTTTTTTTTTTGTCGTGCAAAACTTGCATTGCAACCTCAACAAGACAAGCGTGTTTTATCACACATATACAATTTTGTTGAATATGCAATGATTGGTTGGATAATTATTGTAATCTAATTTATTTATTTATTTATTTATTTATTTTGAAGAGATGTTTTATCTCTTGCAAAAAATGTATTGCTTTATGGACTGTTTGGATTGAAGATTGTCAGTATTGGAGACATCCCAAGTTTTGGATGCGCACTGCATAGTGTCCGCTTTCAAATGTGCTGCGTTGTCTTCATTGAAGCTACTGGGGTTGAGTTTGACATAATGGTCGAAAGGATTCTTCTGTTTCTTAAGCGGTGGCGGATACACCTTGCCATTCAATAATAGCAAATCGCACTTGCCATCTGACATTTGACTATAATTGCGTTTACAAGTTTTCAACAATGAGCTACACGTCTCACCATTATTATCATTATTGTTATTATTATTATTATTATTATTATTATTATTATTATTATTATTATTATTATTATTATTATTATCATTATTATTATCATTGTTATTATTATTATTGCTATTATCATGGTCATGAATGCCTGTGTGTTGAGAATTACAACAACTGTGATGTTCTCTGTTTTTTTCTTCTCCCTGTTTCTGAATTCGAGTTGTAGTCAAGTAAGAAAACAGGGTAGGTTGTTTGAGAGAAAACTCTTTGAAGAACTCATTGGCCAAATGCGGGACTTTGTGTCCACTCACGTAGGTGAGTCCACTCAAGTCGCAAGAGACCGGGCAGTGGTCGCTGCCTTTTATGTCACTCCAAACTTTTACATCGCACAGTTTCACGAACCACTCACCACCGTTATTACGTATGTCACCCGTGTCACCCCGTTCACTTACCGTCTCGTCGTTGCTCTGTGCACTCTTGTCAGCAGCAGCAGCAGCAGCAGCAGTTGTTGTTGTTGTTATAGCAGGTTGTATCAACCCACTGCTTAGACAGATATAATCCAATCGACAGCCGTAATTGGTAGCCCTTGCATTGGATTTATTGTCCCAGCAGGTATACAGCTGTCGAGCCTTTGGAAACAAATGTCGTAACGAATCCACCATTTCCAATCCATTTTCTGATTTTCTATTCCACACAAATTGAAACATCGTTTGTTTGTCTCGTTTCTCAAAAAGAAATTATATGTATATATGTTCACACAAAACCAAACTTGGAAATAAGGTGAATAAACCACTTTCGATCAGTCCGATCAAAGAAAAATTGCATTGGCCCCGGATCGCAGTGGTCCCTGGGGGAGTACACTGCGTTGAAATCACCGACCAGAATCACGTGTCTACGTTGCTCGAGCAATTGTTCGAGCACGACGGTTATGCAGTGGTGGTAGTCCAATTTGAACTTCCACCGTTCCTCCTTGTTCTCCGTACGGTTTGGAAAGTACACGTTCAACAGCACGAAATGCTGGGAGCAGCACAGTTGCCAAGTCAACACACAACATACGCGTACGTGCTCGTGTCGAATAGCATTTTTAAACAGAAGGAAATAGATACATAATTTATTATTATTATTATTATTATTATTATTAGTTGGCTCTTATTTGCAAACTTATTCAATGTAATACAAATATATATATATATATATATTTGTATGTACATTGAATAACTTTGTGGTCTGACATAATACATCGACCTTCACTATCCAATTGGAGTATTCGCTTTTCATCGATTTTTACTTTCGTTTTTAATGCCTCGATCAGGTTTGGTATTGTGATGATGTATTCGGGACGGTTATTGCTTGGTAGCAATCCAGAGAACCCTTCTTGCACTTTTATGGGTACGTAAGTGTGGTGCTTCACGAATGTTGCCACACCACTATAACCCCCTTTTGTCAGACACATGGAAAAAAATGCGTGGTAGCCCTGGGCCATCGCAACTTCTGCAGTTAGCTTTTCTCTTGTTATTTTCGTTTCTTGGAAACACACAATGTCACTTTTAAAAAAGTCCAACAACGCCTTCAAGCGATCTCCTTTCGGTGAGTGACACCAAGGCGCGTATTCTAAAACGGAACGAAGACCATTTACATTCCATGAAACCAATCGAAGCATTATCGAATACTCACACAAAAAAAAAAAAAATCAACGGGAAGGGGGGGGGATTCCCAAAAGTACGCTACTTACGAAAAAGAACAATGAAAAAACAATAAGTGAATTATTAAACGACAAGCGAATGAGGATTTGATATGTTGAGAAAGAACAACAATAGCCAATGGATAATTAAAAAGACTAATTATGTCAAAATTCAAAATTCTAAGCCAAGCTATAGTATGCACTCAAAGGAACAAATTACTCACTGAAGTGCAAGAGCAAACAATAATCCGATAACAATTAGTTATGTTTTGTTTTTTTTTGGAATAAAAATTTGCAGTGTAGTAATTTACTGTGTATGTGAAAATTACGCCAAAAGAAAGAATAGGCTTGCACAAAAATAGTAAAACCCAAGCATTGTATTTAAGAAATCGATAAAAAAAAAAATTAGAGTCGTAATGACAGAGAAGGGGGGGGGAAAAAAAAAAAAAAAAAGACATAGGAAAAAAAAAAACAATACAAAAGAGAAAAACAAAACAAAACATCAAAGAATAAGACAACATGAATTTGAATGTGATTTGTTGGAACGGTGAGAAGTATGTATTTGCTTGGAAATAAAAAAGTCGTCACTCAAACCGGAATAGTCGAGTGGGGTCTGAAAAGCAGAAGAGAATTCAGTGGGGTCATTGGAATCGGGCTTTCGCTGAGCCCTTTCCCAGTCCTGACGTTGTTTGTCAAGTAATGTCTGGGCAATACATGTGAACAATTGGCTAATATTATATCCAGTTTTAGCACTGCATTCAAATGCCCTACATAATACTCCAGCATTATTTTTTTCGATGCAATAGTTGTGCAGATCATTTTCGGACACTTGTTTGGCATTGACCAAGTCTGACTTGTTGCCACACACGAATATCACTACATTGCTGTTGAACTCCAAAACATTGCTTACCCACTCTTGGGCCCCAGTAAATGTCTTTTCGTCGGTACTGTCATAGACAATCACTGCCGCTTGAGCGTTTCGATAATACAGTGGAGTCATTGCCTTATATCGTTCCTGTCCAGCAGTGTCCCATATATGCAATACCACTGCCACTGTCTCATCATTGCTATTATTATTATTATTATTATTATTATTATTATTATTATTATTATCATTGTTATTGTTTGAATTCGCAGTCGGCTGTATCTCATTCTTATCACATGTGGATTCATCACTTTCGCCTTTCTTTTTCTTCTTTTTATCAACCATTCGGCTTTCCATTCCATTTTCCTTCCTCTTTTTTCCTCCTCCTTTTCTTGCTGCCTCTTCTTCTACTTCGCTCCCTTCTCTCCCTTTTTCCTTCATCCACTGCTTGCAACTCTCATTCGTCTTTGCTTGTACACGGACTTCTGTGAACGCTGCCCCTACTGTTGGCGGTCTGTCATTGTCAAACTCGCCTTCACAGAAGCGATATATTATTGACGATTTCCCAACTGCTGTATCACCAAGCATCACTACTTTAAAGCTTAGATCACTGCGGAGTCTATCCGTCATTTTGTTTCCTTTTTTTTTTTTGACAAAAATCCCTTTAAATTTTTGTTGAGAACAAGAGCAAGAAGGTTCTGTTATAAACAAATGTTCCAATTTTTAGTCAGCGTCAATAGAAAAGATGACAGTTTTGGTGTTGAGTTTCGGAAGCGAGATTACTAGTCTTAATTTTTCAAATGTTAGAAGAAGAATGTTAAAAAAAATAATAAAAAAGACAAGTCTAAGGAGGGGAAAAAAAAAAATTAAAAATGATCCTACAGTTTATCCGGTGCAACTGAATCGATTGGGAGTTTTGAAATCATACAAGTGATACCAGGCATTGGCACCATACTTGACACCTTGAATGACCGGTTTGGCCTCATGGAATGTGCGTTTGTCAATTCGTGTGGGTTCATCATCTAAAACACTTGGCCACAAAATAATCCGTCCTTTTTTCGGTTTGATCTGAAAGCCTAATTTTGGAAAGGCCGTTTCCCCGCCCTCTTCAACATCAGATAAATACAAATACACGGTCAAAATTCTGGGGCCACAAGGCATTGCATTTTGTTCTGGGATGTAATCATGATGAGTTTTATAGTACTGTCCTTCCTTATATTGCAATATCTGCAAATGCTCACTGTTATTGGAATGAATGCCTAATACAAAAAATAAAAAATAAAAAATAAAAAAATTAGAGGAATGTTCACAATCTAAATTTTTTTTTTTTTTTTTTTTTTAAAAAAAAAAAAAA
>ASPP01002262.1:0-11899 GCA_000512085.1 Reticulomyxa filosa
TTTATTTTTCATTTAGAAAATCGATTCTCTTCATATAGTGTCATTTAGGTATGTCAGTTTTTTTTGCAATATACTGTATCATTTAATTTTTTTTTCTTTATATTTTTTTTTATTATCACTAATTTCACATTAAGCTTTGTCATTACATTTATCATCGTCATCATAACATTCGTTCAAATCATAAATTATACATGATCAAACATCTTTTTTTTTCTTGTATTAAAAAAAAAGTAGAAACACTTCAATACGCAAGTATGTTAACCGGAAATGATACAAATTTTGAGTGTTTTTTAACAATTTTTTCATTACAAAAGTTTGATAAATTATCTTTTAGATACAAATATATATTAGTTCCCCGTTTTATCTGATATTGATTATCGCTATCATCACGAACACTGAAAGTGCCTCTTGCTTTACATGTTGTTCATCATCGTTGTGCTTACTTCTAACTAACACTCTATCGCTCACTAAATAGGCTATATAAAACCAACAACAAACTGCAATATCATAGAAATGTCTGCGCCTGCAGGTATTGCTTCCATCAATTGTTCTATTCGTTGATACTAATGCCGTTTTCTCTTGATGTTTTTCCTCATTTACATTTTCTGTTGTGTGCGCAGATGTGCTATCATTACTTTCACTCGTTTTTTCTTTTTAAAAAAAGAAAAAAAAAGGGTTCATAAACTTCCTACTCCGACGTTCGCAAAACCCCCTGTTTCATTTTACGCAAAAAAAAAATTTTGTAACATTGACTTTACTGAGGTGTTGAAAAATATCATCCACATTAATTGTAATTAAAAAAAGTTAAGCAGATCGTAGTTATTGCTTATGTACATTTTTGTTTTTCAAATCAGAATTTATAAATGTAATATCGACGATTCGCTAATTCTATCCTTTTGTCGTTATAAATACTTGCATTGTGTTGCAAGCAACATCTAAGGCATTTACGTATTATCACAAATTTTATTTTTAACAGTAAGTATCCTTTTTTAAAAAATCTAAAATAATAATTCGCAAATGCATTGTTGGCTGTTGATAAAAATATAAAAATGATAGACTAATCAATTCGGTTTATTGATTTCACAAAAAAAGATAAGCGCACCATAAGTTTTTTTACATTCTTTCCAGAAAAAGTTCGGCAAAGTTGCAATGGTGATTAGTCCTCAAGCTAATTTTTTTTTCAGCTGAGTTTGATATTGTGAGCATTCGGATTTAATTGATCCGTTTCGACTTCTTTCGGACCATTTCCTAGTTTTTCTTCAAGCTTGGGCTGGCTTGCAATAGTCTTTGGGTGATTGAGATTGTGGAAGTGGGTGGGACTGAATGCACAGGCGGGCGTGGGAGTTGTATTGCGATATTTTGACAGCTTTTGCAGCTTCTAAAAATCCAAAATCGTGACTACCAGAACTGATCTTGCGGCCAATCTTTGTCAACATTTCTTGCATTTTCAAAGATTCAAAAACGTGACAATCAGAATTTCATCTGAATGAAACTCTTTCCAATGAACACTCAAAGCCAATTCTCATCCACGTCTAATTTTTTAATAACCATTGCACGCTGATTTTGACTGCCACAAAGATTAATTATTTCATCAATAGTAATGCTAGTCATCCCTAAAACATGATTTCTCAGCACTGCATAGCAAAAGATAAAAATAAAATGAATCAAAACTCTGGAAAAATAAAAATGAAAAAAAAGATCATCTAAAGAATACTGAACATTCTAATCTTTGACTGTAAGCCTGAATCGTGCTTGGTTTGGATGTCCGGTAATATTGTATTCGAATACACTCGCTTTCCAAACATATACGATAAATATGTATGTCTGTGATGCGCGATCTTCCAGTTCACATTGCAGTCCATAAGCCAGCATATTTCCGCATCCAAGTACAATGCATTGGGACAATTCGATTTTACTTTTGTGCAAGCATGGTCTTTTGAGCTACAATCAACATATTGTTATCATTGTTGTTTTATATTAGTTCACTAGTATTCATTATTCTATATTGTGTGCAACGTTATGTAGGTAGGCAAAAACCAACAATGAAGATTTATATATAGTAAAATCTCAAAAATTTTAAAAATGATAACTGGATCAATGGCGGTCATCTTTTTATGAAATTGAACAATGTCAGGTACCCAGCAACCAAAAAGACTAAAAACATATGGCAAAAATGTTAGGGTCATTGTAAATTTTAATTGACCCAATTTGATGGTTTTTAAAAAAAGTAAATCTAAAACGGTGGTCAGAAAAAAGAAATTAGAAGATTACAACTTCTAGTAAATTGTCTGTCTGTTTTCAAGAAAAGAAAAACTTAAAAATATTGAGAAAAGACACAGAGGACAAAAAAGACCAAGTTGTACGAAAGTATACATGAACTATTTCAAATGGTTTTCATCTGGATCGAATGATTCCGTAAGGCATTGCAAAGCGCAAACACAGCCCAAAACAAAAAAGAGGACACCAAAAAATGACACGCTTAAGTAGTTCACACAACAATCTCAAAATCAAGGTAAAAGAAAAGAAGTGTCAAATCACTAAAGACTTTCCAAAGTAACCGCAAAAGGCGTGATTACACAACCCAAAATGATCATGGCTACTGCGACATACTTGGTGCGGTTATCGGGATCATTTTTGTGCAGAGAGTAATAATAAATTCCTGGCAGCACATAACTTATGGCAGTACTACCAGTGGCTCCAACAAAAGCCAGCACAATTCCCAAATTTTTGACAGCCATTGACAAAGCAAATGCGCTTAACGTGAAAACATATGTTATAAGATAAAACATTTTGTCATCTAACTCTTCAATGTTTCTTCCAAACACAAGCGACGAAAGGGATTGTCTGGCTGGATGACACTGTAAAGGGAAGGACCACGCTATGAGCATACATATTATACAGAAAGAAAAAGGTAAATCCAATTCTAAACACGAAAAAAAGAAAAAGAGTCAATATACCCAAAGAAATCGCCAACACAATTCGTACAATAGATATAGCCCATGACTTTGGATAGTTTGGCAAAATATCGCTTTCAGTTTCGCTTCCAAAAGTAAAGTATGCACAGTAAGCAAAACAAATATATACTGACATTGCAATGGCAATTGAACATGCAATGATTTTGTTTAATCGTGGTAAAGAGTTATCTTTCAATTCATTTGTAATGGTGAAAGCGTTCTGTACATACAATACAGTATATTAATATATATGCATATGTATATATACATACACAACAATTAAATTCCCTCATCTCAAAAAAGAGATTAAAAAAAAAACATACCTGATGACAAGTGAAGCAGAAAATGTAAATAGGTAAGACTTTGACGAAATTGAATGCATTGGTTGGACCAGCATCAATACTTCCTTTGCAGCCATCGTCATTTTTGCAAGGATCCAATGACGGCACAGCAGCATACAAGATGACAACAATTAATACATACACAAAACACAGCAGCGCTGCAGCACTGATCAATTTCAATCGATTCATTTGTTTAAAACGAACAAAGGGGACTACAAATATCACCACAAAGATGGCAATCCTGTTATATAGTATATCAAGACATTACAAATGTAAATTTAAAAAAAGATTATATATATATAAATATAGATATATTTATGTATGCACACATATTACATGCGCACGTATGCAACAAAAAATATGTATGTATGTACGCCAAAGTCAACAACAAAAAACACACGCACATCACCACAATCTGCGATTGGTCCAAGTATCGTAACCAGAGCTATTATCGCTAAGTATAGCAGTCATAACATCCGGCATCAAATCACCGACAACTACCAAAAAACTGGTTGCCACGCCGAAGCACTTTAACACAACGGCAATGTCCACCAGTTTCATTGCCTTTGGTACTGTCAGCTTTGACAATTCAAAGAAACTTGAATTTGGGACCAAACGGGCACTTGCCATTAGTAAATGCAACCCGATCGAACTCAACGTGCCAAATGCCACAAATAATATAAAACCTTTTATTTTATTTTATTATCGTTTTTGCGTAAAAGTGCATTTTTTTTTTTCCAATCTTTTTTTTTTCTCTCTCTCTTTTTCCTTCTTCTTACATTGAACAATTTTTTCTTGCAGAATATACCTAGTATGAATCCGCTTCGTGAGAGTGCATAAGGTAATCCTAATACACCTCCGCCAATTATTGTTTTTGTTAGATTTATCACGCTTACTAACATTGTGGTATTCCCTCCAGAGTTTGTTTTTGGAACTAGTCTTGGAGATGCCACCGACATCGAGTGCTTGGCTTCATCTTCATAGTTTTGGTTTGATTTTTGATCCTCTTTAAACACTATAGAAGAATAACCTCCTAACGTTATGTCCGCATTCTCATCGTAGTCTGCGCTCCCGTCGGTAATCGACTCGTTCCCCAATAGACGTTCTCGTTGTTCGTCTTTGTCTCTTTTCGACATGTTTCTTAACGATTAAGAGAGATTTGCAACAAAATGGCCCTAAAAAATGAAAGTGCTTCCAATAATAAAGCCACGAACTTGACCGATGAAGGAGGTAATTTGAATTTTTTTTTTTTTTTTAAGTTAAACGTTTCAGTTTATTTTGTACCCGTATTTTGTGCAAAAAAAATTTTATACTTCCAGTGGCTTTTAATACGGAAGTAATTTAAATAAAAACAAAGATTATGCACATCCATATGATCAATTATGAAATTTAATTTTTTTCCGATGTCAGCTTACAAGTTGAGCGTTTGTTTCCAATTTAACTTAAAGAGTCAAGATGGCTAATGCTCAAGATACATCACCTGTAAGTTAAAAACAAAACTAAAATTAAAATGTAATAAGTGAAATATATCATATTAATAACTTAATTTGTTATAGAAATACGAAATTCATTATGAAGGGGATGAGCAACCAATGCAATATTGTATCAAAGACGGTAAAGCCAATGTTACATATCCGAACGGAGATACATTTTCTGGAACATTGGCGAACAACAAAAAAATTGGTAGTGGAAAATATCAATGGAGTAAACAAAAGGCCATATACGAAGGAAACTTTCATGAAGATGTAATCATAGGAAAAGGAAAATTTATTTATCCTGATGGCTCTTCTTATGAAGGTTATTTTTTGAGGAAAGAAGAGAAAAGGGGCAGGGAGAAAAAGAAAAAAATCAACATGTTGTATTTTTTTCAGGGGAGTGGCAAAACAATCAAAGACACGGACAAGGCACCTATATTTACAGTAATGGTGACTCATATAGTGGAGAATGGGTGAATGGAGTGAAAAATGGTTTTGGAATTTACACGTATTTTTCTGACCATTCTCAATTGGTCGGGAACTGGGAAAAGAATGTTTATATTGACGGTAAATGGCGGCTTCATGATAATACAGAGTATCATGGAAGTTTTAATCACAACGTTCCTGAAGGTGATGGGCTGTTTGTCTTTGCAAATGGAAACCAATTGGAAGGCTCTTTTACAAACAAAGAATTTTACACCAAAAAAATTGTGCACAATGCATGAGCATATTTAATTACTTTTGCTTGGCCACATCATTTACATGTTAGTTCCAATATTTTAACTTCACAAATAAATAACGGAATGTATGGCCATGAACTTTGCCACAAATCTAACTATTTATTTTATTTCATGTACAGTCCGCATGTCAGTTTAAAATTTAATTTTAATTCATAAATAAAGAATTAAACGATACATATTTAAATGTGTTAATAAATAATCGAAAGAAATAATATAATCAAGTATTAAATTCAAATTGAGGAACAGAAAGCTGTGTCAACGCGCTGGGTAATTTTTCTTGTCCACGATTTATAGATTTGTTAAATTTTGTTACCATTTGTTCCTTTGTAAAAGTTTTCAAGCTGTTTCAGACTAAAAGATGCAAAGAGCGTTTTAATTTAATAGACCATAAATTTAATTATGAATAAAATCAGATCTATTTAGTTCATCGATCTCAAAAAAATAAATAGTTAAGGAACACGATTCTAAGAAAATTTAAACAATAAATTTTAAAATAGTGAAGTCTTTTGAAAAATGTTAGTTTGCCAAGATATAACTTTCCAAAAAATTGTAAATACATTGTTACTCACAATTGTAACTGTCTCTAGTTTTGCATGAATGTGTTTTTTTGTTATCATCAAACACGTCAATTGTGAGACAATAATACAAATGACCATAGAGAAAATACATTTTGAAGCACACAAAAGATACGCAATTTCTGTCTATTTCTATTGCATATTTAAACGAGTGAGGAATATTTGCATGAATTATCAGTATTTACATTTTGTGGTTTATTGTAAATCGGTACAGACAATATGGTTTGTTCATTTTTTTTTGGTTTAACTTTCTTTTTAGTTTTTGCTTGTTTTTTTTTTTTTGCGTGTTTCCTTTGTAGATGTTTCTTTTTTATACTACTTTTGATGGGCTTTGATGTCTTCTTGACTTTATTTGTAAATGTATGATGATCCCTAAAGATCTTCTTCTGCTTTGTTTTGGAGGTTGGGCGTCAGCCAAACTTGTACTGTTTCATGAAAAAGCGTTGAAATAAATAATGATAAGGCAGCAAATGTTGCGAAATCATAGAAAAAAAGTACACAATAAAAAATATGCTAAGATCAAATATTTTTAACTTTGATTTCATTGTATTTATGTTCTAACGCACTTTTTGACAATTGCTCAAATGATAATTTTTGTAAGGCTGATTTCGCTTCGAACAATGTTTTACGTTGAAACTGATACCACAAACTCGTGGATTTCTGCAAAAGTCAATATAGATATTCAAATATAATAATAAATTATTTTTTAAGTGATATTTACGTCATTTGCCAACTCATAACATTAAAAAAAAAAATCGTATAATTAAAATATTCTCTCTTCTTTTTTTTGATAATAATAAAAAAAAATGAATGAAGAAACACGAACAATTATAACAATTACACATGCATTAAATATTTTAAATGAAAAAAATAATTCAAATTATTATTCACAAATTACTCGTATTGATATGATGGAATATTTGAAAATTGTGGAAAAAGAAATTGATAATTTGAATAATGAAAATAAAATTCAAGCATTAAAATTATTACTTCATTTATTAACAAAAGAAAAAGAAATATTTCAATTAAAGATTTTTTCAATTCTGATTAAGTTTTGAAAACATAAAAAATAAAAAATAAAAAATATTTTATTTAAAAAAAAAAAAAAAAAAATAGAGGTATAAAATCAATTTGGAATTTAGATATGATTATTCGTTATATTCTTCCAACTATTGATTATTTTATTGAAAATCAATTAGATAAATCAGAAGAATTAATTATTGAAATATTATCTCTTTTATATGAAATTGTGTTTATATCAAAGTTAAATAAATATTTATTTAAAAAAAAAAAATAATAATAATAAATATTATATACATATATTTATTTATATACATAGAAAGCAATCAGAAACAGAACTTAAATTAATTAATAATAATATTTTAAAAATTATTTTATTTTATCTTAAAAAAATAATAATAAAACCAAAACAATATGATAAAAATTTAAAAATAAAAATATTAAAATTAATTATTTTTATTGGTGAAATAATTAATTTATATTTAATAAGTATACAAATAATTGATTCAATATTATTTTTATTAAATGATTCATATTCAATAGTTTGTATTAATTGTATTAAAGTAATTGAATTTTTATTAATTAAACATAAAGGACATGAAATAATATGTAAATTAAGTGGATTTCGTGAAAATAATATTGTTCCATTAGAATGGTGGTATGGAAAAGAAATTCGATTTAATTATTTTGGTACATTAGTACGTCATCATAATTATAAAGTTAGAGATACTTTTTATCATATGATTTATCAATGTTTTATGGAAATGCCTGAAAGTCATGATTATCGTTTTGTAAATATATATATATAAATATAAATATAAATATAAATTTACATATATAAATAATAATATAATATATTATTTATAAATAGGTACTTTATTACTTTCTTATTTACTTTCTGGTTTACAAGATAATAATGAAAATATCAAAAATAAATCTTTTATTCATATTGAACAAATTGGAATTAAATTTGAAAAAGAACAACAACAAGAACAAATGATATCTTATTTATTTTATCTTAATGAAGCAGAACAAATTATTAAAAAACATTTTCAAACTTCAAAATATATTTTACCATTACCATTTAAACGTTAAAAATAAAAAATATTATTCTGTTTATTTTTATTTAAAAAAAAATATATTATATGTATACACATATATATATAGATAGACCATGTTATGGATCACGTATATTAATTACTGAACATTTTTGTAGAATTTTTCATGCAATTTTACAAGAATTAACAGATTGGAAATCTGATTGTCGTTATTTATCATTATCTTTATTGAGAAATTGTTTAATTTATACAGAAGTTTTGTATATTTATTTTAATTTTAAATTTTAATTTTAAATTTTTATTTTTATTTTTTAATAGGAACATATAACACCAAAAGTGCCTGAAATTTTAAATGCTTTATATAATATCATGTCAAATCCAGAATTTAATGATATGATTGAAATGGTTATTTTTTATTTTCTATTTTTTTATTATCACATTAAAATAAATAAATAAATAAATATATATTATATACATGTATATATAGAGTAAAGAATGTTGCAATATTATTGGTAAATTTGTTTATCCATTTATATGGATTGATTTCTTCAAACAAATAATAATAATACATCAATCTAATTATCAAGTATTATTTAATATGCTTTATTCTTGTATTATTTCATGTCCTCAAACATTATTATCTTCATTTTATAAAGATATTTATTCCATAATTTATTCTACAAAATTATCACAACAAAATATTTATGTTTGTGATATTATTCAATTTATAAAAACAACAATAAATGAAAATGAAAATATTTGTGATACTTATGTTAATGAAGATGATAATAAATGGAGAGGATTTTATTTAGATATTGTTGTTTTAGAGTGATTTAAAAAAATATATATTTACAATTTTGTATGTTGTATTGCTTTTTTTTTTTTACAACTCAAATAAGGAAAGAAAAAAAATAATTCACAATTGCACCAAAAAAAATTACTTAAAAATTACAATGGCTGATGATACCCCTCTCCTTGTTTTTTACACAACTTCTGGTGAAGATATCTTTTAGTAACACAACAACCAGCATAAGTATATTTTGGACATGCTCTCCAAAATCCTACATTTGGAATATGTTCTTTATTTTTCCAATCTTTTTCAGCTGATCTTTGAACATTTATAATATATCCACCTACAAAATATACTACCACAACCACAAGTAATATAATCAAAAATATAGAACCACCACTTAATCCTTCATCATTATCTTCTTCTGTGGCTTGAGTACATGCATAACGAGTAGGTATATTATATGTCAGTGAACACTCACCATTACGTACTGCTGTTACTGTTCCATACTTACCTTTTTTATTTTTTTAAAATTTATTCATAATTATACACATGTACATATATAAATATATCTATGTTTATTATTACCTGTAGTATTTTGACAAATGTAATTTACCATAAATGTTCTACTTACTGGACAATTACCATCTGTTCCACCATTAGTATATGTAAATAAAAAACTATTTGTTGATTTTTTATATACTGGTTCTATTGTTGGATCATATCGAGCAAGTTCTCCTGTACATTGTCCATTTTGCCCTTCTAATGCCATCCATTTTATAGTTGATTCACAGCTATAAGAATTACTTTATTTAAAAAAAACACACAATATACTTTAATATAATTTTAAACATTAACGTAAAATAAACAATATATCAATCTTTTTAACTCACAAACGGAATACAAATATTGATAGCCAGATTGTTCGATATTAATACCAGACTCGTACAAAGGAGTCAAATCCAAAGTACGCCCGCTAATGTCGGACCAGTAACACACCGTTTGGGAACGGGAAAGTTTCAATACACCAGAAAAGGTGAAAAACCAGATAACCAGCATATACATGTTCAACTTTTTATTCTTTTTTCAAGATTTTAAAATTAGTTCACTTAAACCTCTCTTTTTTTAAATTTGATTGAAATGACATAAAGTATTTTGCTTGTTTGTACTGATGTTTATAAATAAAAAAAACTAATGTTGAAGTAAGTTAGGTATTATTAAAACGCATTTTCGCATATATTGAAAGTAATATTGACTTTTTATTCAAATATCTTTCTTTCGTGTTTGAATCAAGTTCCCATTTGGTTAAATCACAATTTTATAAACTGACTTAATTCTTTCAAGAATATTTTATTAAGTTATTACACGTCTCTTTATTAAATTTTTCACATTGCTTAAAGTACTTTTCTTTTGATTTTGTAGTCAAACCTCTAGTGAAGCTCCAAGGAACGTTTTTTACCAAAACATTTGTAGGGCCAGTCTCTACTATGAATGGTAAATTTCTAATGGAACTGTAGAGTTCACAACGAGCTAAACTCTATTCACAAACACAGCTCACTTTCTCTCTTGTTTTACTCTTTCTTTGTCTTGTTGTAGTTGTTGTCATTAATTTACTTTCTTTTTATTGAAATTGGCTTTTGGAACTAAGTTCTTTTCGGTTATACTTAGTCTCACCAACTGTTCCTACACATTATCACTTTTTGTTTTTAATTTTTTCTTGTTGGTAGAAATAATTTTTCATTTGGTTATTTAACTGGTTTAATTTTTGTTTTCTATTTTTTTTTTAATTTTTAATTTATCTTTAAGTATAATCTTCAGATTCTATTCTTAGCACAGTTTCCCTACTATTCATTTCGTTCTGTTAAAAAATACTTCCCTTTAGCTTCTAGTTACAACAAATCTATTTGTAGCTTTAAGCAAAAGCTAAACACAAGTATTTCATTAAAATTATAAACTCGATTTCAAATTTTACAAAAAAAATAACAAATTGAAACTAATTAAAAGCTAAAAATTTGTATATATTAAAAAATTTGATTATAAAATTGAAAAAAAAGATATCTATAGAACAGCAGATTGAAAAATCGAAATAGTCATTGTTCAAAAATATTGTGACAGTTCACACAAAGCAAAACTAAAGGGTAAGCAAACTATTTTTGGGTTCAAATCTTTTCTTGAGTATTGTGACTTCCTCTGTTAAGAATGCTTAACCATAATGCTATGTATGACTCGAGATTAAATTATTATTCACCACAAATGAATCATTCTCAACCGTTCTTGCTACAATACCCACCTCAGCCACAAGAACAAGTCCAAATGCAAAGAAATTCTGCAGTAACTACTTATAGTCAGACAACACCAGCCATGCGACCATTGATGAGACCAATTCAGCCTATGGTTGCAGCAGAGAACAGCTATCAAGGACATATGATGAATAGCAACGGCGTCAATTTCGAGAATAGCATGTTAGCAGCTCCGAATGGCGGCTATATACACGCCAACAATAATGCGAACATGGTACAGCAGATAGTGCCAACTAGTATGAATGGAATGAACGTCAACATGAATGGCAATGCGTTGATGGTTTCACCTCCGCAGGGAATAATAGGAGCAAATGTGGGCCATCACATGAACGTGACGGAACCAACTGCAACAATCACAGGCGTCGGAGACAATTCTTTGCAGCCGACCGTGGAAAAAAGCACTTCCAACGGGGACAATTTTGAGTACATCTACAACATCAGTCCCGAGGTCCAACTCACCTTCCAGCAGCAACGAATACAAACGATGAAAATCCGTAACAGGTTCAATGATTCGCAAGGAGGAATTGGTCAGCTCTGTCAACAAATCACTGACATTTTGAACACAGTTTTGAAGAGAGAGAGAGAGAAAGTGAAAAGGAAAAAAAGGAAGTAAAAAAAAAAATAATAATAATAAAAAAGTGTCAAT
>ASPP01002289.1:0-17238 GCA_000512085.1 Reticulomyxa filosa
TATTTTTATATATTTTTATATATTTTTATATATTTTTATATTTTTTATATTTTTTATATTTCATCTTTTCTTTTTTCATATAGTCGATCCATACAACGAATCTTTGATAAAGAAACTTGGAATCAAATTGCTGAAAAATTAACTCTTTGGCAACATAATACTGATACTGTCATACAAATTATGCAAACATATAGTGGTAATAAAGAATGATTATCAATTTATTACCACTATTATGCTTTCATAGAGTTTTTTTTTAGAGTGCATCTAAAATAAACATTGCTTTATTATAGGATCTGATTTCCTAATTTTCTCTCTTCACTTTTGACATTTAATTCAATTTCCATTCATTTCATACTCTAAACAGCATTCCAATTTTTCAAAAATAGAGATTACATGTTATTGTGTCAAAATTTTATTCGTTATCTAATGAGAAAGAAATGCAAAAAATTGTTAAGGGAATGCCAAGATTGCAATATATTCATGGAATGCAAGGAAATACATGTATGTATAATAAAATCATTACGATAAAAGTGATGGCGGTTTGATCTGTAATGATGCACTATGTTATGAACTTTGCGTTGCTGACTAGTATACAACACAGCAAAAAAAGACCCCTAAAATGAACTCCTATAAATTTGTTCATAAAAATCGATATTTTCAAAATCTTTTTTAATGATATCTATGCATCATGGAGACCAATATTTTGAAAAAAGTTAATAATTCGCTTTGGTATTAAAAGCCAAACACATTAAAATTTTATTTTTCTGAATTATTAGAACTTTGAATATGGATTTTCACAAATAAACTTACAAGTGTTTGTAGAGAAATCTTTTTTCGGGGAAAAGAATGTTGGGATTGAAACGTTGAACAAATTTTTTTAATTTTATTTTATTGCATTTACATTCAAAAACAAATCAAAATATTTTGAGAAACCACATCCAAAAAATCACACCAGTTTTTCAACTAACTTTCATTGATACTGACCCATTGTTGTAATCGGTCTGCGGCATTCATGCGAATGCTCATCCAAAAAGGTAAGTAATCACTTTTGCACTCATTTGAGTTGGCGAGGTCATAGATACTCTTTCCGTCATACGTAACTCGAACACAAGTATCTCGATTGACTAATTTTGCCCCACACACTTTTTGATACAAAACTCCTTCTTTTACGCCCATGCTACCTTTGTTCAACTTGGGTTCACAATCACCCGAGGATTCCCATGTTAGCGGGTTCACTGTTAAAAAAGAATCTTCTGACTTCTCGTCACCGGAGATAACTTCAAATCGACGAGCGTCGTCTTTAAAAAAGTGTTATCATCATTTTAACCTATTTACTTTGGAAGCAGCGAATATGTGTTTTTGGGCTAAAACAAACCTGCATAGAAATAGTGGCAAGGACGAATGTTTGTCTCTTCAACGCCATAATCCGTGCACCAAGAAATGACACATTTGGTATCTCGAGGTTGCTGTGTTGCTTTGAGATAGGAATTAGTGGTTATGTCTGTAGGATAGATCGGACATCCTGGCAAATATGCACAAACTATTCGTTTACGTAAATCTTTAGCTCGTTCAGTATCTTGATTGATAAATTCTTCTTGAATAAGTCTTAGCAACATATATGACCCTATGAATCCCCGCCAAAACAAATCCCAACGCTGAAGGGATTGATACAACTCAACACACAAAAAAAAAGGGACAGAGAGGAGGGTCTCCCATGTGAACTTTTTTGTTTATTGGTCCCTTAAAAAAAAATATTCCGGTTAGAATACCTTGTCCTTCACCAGCTAAGATAAACGGTCGGGTGGAACTCCAATACGTTAAAAAATGAAAAAAAGCTTTTTTGACATCGCCATAAGCAATATCTAATGCCAAGGAATCGTTCGTTTCGGTAGCACTTCTATAATTCGGAGCATACACACGGCAACAATTGTTGAAAGTGCTTGCGTGCATTTCTATTTCAGCGCGAACAGTTTCCGCGTCTTGTTGTGGACAATTTAATAAAGTCCTCCAATGCACATAAAACGCGTCACAGTCCGCTTGCTTTTGATTGTCTGTTTGTGGTAGTTCAAATCTCTCTTGTCTGGAATATCCTGAAAACACTCCTGGATAGCTGTTTTGAGGAAGCACGTTCGTTCCAGCCATCACCCAATTGTCTTCTTTTCCATATGATAAATCTTCCATCGAATCAGTCTTAGGAGCATTTACACAGCCCATTTCACCTGATTTTGCTTATCCAATCAATGAATAATCCACACAAAATAAGGGTTTTTGATGTTATTAATCGTCGAAATTCAGTGTACCTTTTTCTTCACGTGGCAAAGTCCCTGCTTCGCCGTCGTGACTAAAGTATCCAACAAAATGATTAAGAGTAATTGTTCATTAAGTCGCAATGATAAGCATCATAGAAATGAAACATTAGTTAATATTTTCATCTTAAACCGTAATAGATGACGAAAAATGAAATTCTGCTTTATTGTTCGCAGTTAAAAGGTTTTGGATGTGCTAAATGCAAGGTTGAGTTTTTTTGCAGTTGTTGCAGATCAACAAAAATAGAGAATACAATGAAGTAAGCGACGCCTGAGTTTTTTGTTTTCTCCCTTTTTGCGTTGAAAGTTTATTATGTCTCAGAATTTGAGCTTTGGTGGCATCTTAAAAAACCTTTCCCAGTTGGATTGGAAAGATTTTGGGACCAAACATGCAGCGGTAGGGTTAAGTGCAGCGTTGGTGATTGGAGGTGTTTGGGGAATACTATCATACAACAAAACAGTTCCATATTCAATCCCAGACTATGCGTATTCGGATGAATATCAAGAAGAGAAGGAGCGTATTGAAAGATTAAGAAAAGCGATACACAGACCAAAAAATAAAAGGACAACAAGTACAGAATCACATAAAGCGAGCTCACTCAAATTTGGTGTCAAATCATATGAAAAGAAAGAAAAAAAAGGACATGACATCCAAAGAAGTGACAAGATAGAAGATAAGCAAATTGACCACTACACACATGAGTCCAAGCAAACAGAGTTGCAATTACAGGAGAAGCTTTTGATTTCACCAGTTAATTAGAAAAGCGAATAGCAATAATAATACAAATAATAAAGGGAGAGGTATATTATGTCAAACATGCATTTGATTTGATGAATATTGGTTTGAATGAATTTAGAGTAACGAAGACAACAAACAAAATGTAAACGTAAGCGTGAATACAAATGAGCTTGAACATGGACATGGAGATGACAATGAGAACAAGTATGATTATAAGACAGAGAATGACAATGAGGAAGAGGAAGCGGTCGGATTTTCAGCCGATGTACATTATGTCCCTTTACAAATTCGCTATCAACATACGAAACGAGATTTAGACGGGTACGACTTACCGACAAACATACATTAGTTATTTCCTTTGTTTTTGTGTGATCATGAGTTGACACTCCAAATAAACACAAAAAAAGACCATTTTTCCAATTGGTGAACGTGTATGCCACACATCCAACCAACACTGGGGCTGATCCACTCGATGAGAGACACACAGACAGAGACCACACAATGAAATCGGAGCTGGGAATGAACTTACAACAAGAGAAACTAAAAGGGATGGAAATCGATTCATTGAGGACTTCTCAAAAATCAAATCCAATGTACAATCTCAACGAAGATAAACCTATTATCGAAAGTGAGGAAAGCATGTCTGATAGACTTAAGCGAATGTATGATCATGACAAATTACCTTCATCTCTGCAGCCTGAACCATCCACTGGAGTTAATTTCTCTTTTCTTTTTCTTTTTTCTACGTTGCCCACTACAAATATTATTTCTGTTTTCTTGTCCTGGTTTGTCATTTCATTTTCTATAGTCGCTAAGCACATAATTGTGCAGGAAACGATTGTATATTGGTCAGTTGTTTTCCCTTTGCGCCTTCTTCTTGCGTCTCCATTTTATGCTGTTTTTGGGCTTGATTTGCTTTCATTAAAAAAAAGAGCAGGTAAGATCAAAAAGAAAAACAATCTGAACTTGTTCCGGGTAGTTGTTTTGCAAAACAATATTAAAGCATCTTTCGTTTGTGAGCACCGTACAAGTTCATTTGAGGATAAAAGAAAAGCGCAAATTTTTTGCTCCGCAAAGTTTTTTAATTCTCATTCAAGATTGATGATTTCGTTGTAAACTTCGCCGTCTTACAGAAATGAGCCTGACCCTTTCTGAACATTAATTATTGAACAAGTAACGATTGTAACAAATCAATTAAACATTCAAAACATGATTGGCAGCAGTTTTCGTTGTTTAGGTCGTCGTATGTTGTCGACGAATGGACCCCGTTTCAGCTCTCAATTTACAACATACGGGAGAACGGCCTCGAGCTTTGTCCTGCCAATAAACTCATCACAGACAAAAACGCTCGTTCAAGAGCAAAGCTCGACTTCAATGGGCTTTCCTTCAACTTGGTACATGTTTTTACTTTTCGAAAAAGCAAATGTTCTCGATCTGCACGACATATATATTAACGAATAGTTTATTGGTTACAATGCAACAAGGCTCTCATTTGGTGAGTGTTGGTGCCTCGCCATCAGCAGCAGGTGATTAATGTTAACTTTTATATGGGGTTTGTGTGTAGTAACTAAAACGCTATTGATATGTCTGTAATTTTGAATATTCACGAATTTCTGGAATTTTCTGGATTCAGAAGGAGAAGAAGAAGGTTTGTGCTAATACAACAGAAAATAAATAAAGAAATTTGTAAACCACAATGCCCTAATCAAGTATTGGCTTTGTGAAATAGGGGTAGCTTTTGGAATCGATCAACAGCTTTCACGACGTTCGTTTTTGCAAAATTGAACTATTTGTTGAACTGTGAACACTGCAAAATATGTCTTTTTGGGAAATTGCAACAAAACAGACCCGTAAAATTGGAAATGACAAAGAGTACAGCTTTTTGTTTGCTGTATCTCTAATTATGTGACGAGTGATAGACTGACGCAGTGGGACAAAATATTTTAAGGAATGAGTTTTCAAATCTTCCTTAATTCCATTTAAATACAAATAAAATCCGTGCTTGTGAACTTTTTCAAATAATTACATTGTTTTTTTAGGATGCATAAAATATTTTCGAAAAAAAAGAGGCACTTTCGATCAATATAAGCCCAAAGAAAATATCACTCATTAAGATATGTACGGAAACGACTGGCAAACCCTTTAAAGAAAGAAAATCCCTCAAAAATATTCTATGAGGTAACGAGAAATGATATTCCTTTTGCCATTTATAATAATCCTTGAAAGTAAAATTTTCTTTGTTTATTTTTGTGAATGATTTTACAAAAGCCTTTGTCTCCTCCAAAAATCCTGTTTATCTACAAATAGTTGTCTCCTCCTCTTTTATTGACGGTTATTTATTGTATGACAAATGTAGTAAGCTTGGAGGAGTTAAAAATGTATATATGGTATCTAAGCCAAGCGATGCAATTACTCCAAGTAAAAAACAGAAGGGAGAAGGAGAAAATATGAAAGTAGTATACTGGGACAGTGAACATGAATTTCCTTTATTTGCGATAACAGAAGTGAGTTCATCAGAACTTTCTTCAAAAAAATGGAGAAGCGATTATTATTCCACTCTTTATGGTTATGTGCAAGAGTGGAATAGTTTGTTTTATTATATTACGTTGAACGACAGTATTTTTTCAGCAGGAGAAATTGAATTAAAGACAAAAGTCCATCAAAGCTCTTGTAATGCAGATACTGGCAATAATGATTTTTTTCTGTCGATCGAATGGACACAAGTTGTTTTTTGTTTTGTTTTTTTTTTTTGTTCGAATGTACATCTGATCTGATAAACATGGGCGACAATAATAGCTGACAAGCAATGAGCCATTAAAAGCAGTTGGAACAATGATGGAATTCCAAAAGCAATGCGACAACAATATTGTAATACGTTATTCGACAGATAAAATAGTGCTAAATAGTTCTGCAATGGTTGAGCACTGCAATTATTGGTTAAGGTGTGGGATCAATGCAACTAAACACTACTATGTATTAATTTCAAAGAATACGTTTGCACTATTGGGAAAAAGGGACTCAATCACTGAGATGAACCGACTTGCAAACTATTTGGGAAATGTCAAAAAAGTTGGAAATAGTCCACGTCAAAACGCATTGACATCCAATTGTTCTCCAAAATTAATTACTCTGTTTTTCTCAGCAAACATGAGTACCACATTTGATACATATCCATATCATTGGAATCAGTCCATATATTTTCCCCTCTGTCAATACTGGAATCAGGTTTCGACCAACATAACATAATCCCCGTTTTCTAAATGTGAAATATCAACATTACAATGATACATCCACACACATACACACATGTATACATGTACGTCGTGTGTATCGTTGTGACAAATGGATATAGACGGAGTTGGAGTGGAAGAGCACATCAGATTGTTGGGTGGTAAATCATACCAGTGATAGCAGTACATGCGCTTGTGTAGTGACGAATACCACGTATCGACTGACCCAATTCACAGTCCAATTGAACACTGGAGATGTGGAAATTGTAACTCGCGAACACACGCGAGCATTCACCATCGCAAACATCTCCCGACGACATCCGGTTGCCCTTTATGTTGTCTGCGCTCTCACCGCGTTGTTTTTGTTGTCTGTTGTCGCGTTGCCTAATAAATCACATGTACCTTTTTTGTCCGAAGATGACCTATCCATTCTTAAACACGGAAAGCAAGCGTTGTTGCAGGATGAAATGAGCTGCATTTATAACATTGCAATCAGCGAACGCAAATGGATATGTTGTCGACTCGCCAATGTGAACCTGCGTTCGCATTACCCGTTGTTGTCGATATGCTCTACTGTCCATGGATCCAACGTATCAACCAAAGAACTGTTACTAGCTTTCTATGCCATGGCCTTATCATGTTTGATTGGCAATGCCTTTTTGCTTCGTTATTACTCAGTTGAGTTTTTCGTGACATTTATATTTTGTGTGAGTGCAGAATGGGATAACAACACGCACGTATACATATATGCACATGTACACATAAACATATCAATAACAAAAAAAAAAAGCATTGGAATCAATATTTGCGCTATGTGCTATGTGGAATGTTTGGAGGAGCAGTGTATTATGTGAGTGATAGTTGTTGGACTTGGTCTTTGCCACAAAAAGTGTATGAGTATTGGAAAGTGCATGAGACACAAGAAAAAGGATCAAAGAAGGAAGAAAAAGTGTTTCAAATGCACTCGATCAAGTCACACGATAGTAATGCAATTGGCATGAACGAAGTGGAGATCCCTCCTCAACTTCCTCCAGTCCTCGCCGTAGCCGTCGACGATATGGCGTGCAAGTTGCTTCCGTCGACCCCAATAACAACCCATCAAATGTTCGAAATAACACAAAGCGCGACAACTGGAGACGATCGCAACATTGTTCGAGGTGCCATCACTCCGGTGACCGTCGACAAGGAAGACACGATCGCAGTCGGCGTATCGAATAACAGCAGAGAAGGAACGCGCACCCAACGCACCTCCTCGTCGCCTCCTCAAAAAGTTCGGGGGAGTGAAAGTCAAGACCATCCTCCATTGCCCCCCAAACATAAAGACATGCACAGTGATACCATTGTAAACTCAATTGTCGACGAATTAATGCACGATGCAATCGCACCTGCGTCCTCGACTCAAGTCAATGTGACTACTGTCGTCGCTATTCCGGAATTGCCTGTTTCTGAAAAGATCGACGATATCCAGATTAAAGATCAAGAGCAGATCTCCGGTCCTTTGAGATACAACAATGAAACACGTTTGTCCAATCACGAATCGATACCGATAATCGACAGAGACAATAAACAGTATTGCGAAATTGGCAGTGACAATGGCCCCAAAGACGTGGCGGAGACAAATGTCGCATCAATGGTCATAGCAATAGTCAGTGCAAATGAGCACGAAAATAAGCACAAAAAGGAAGTGCCAATCGATGTGAAGACACAACAAACACGAAAAACAGTTGGAAGTGACATCCATTCAATTGAAATCGAGCAATCGATCAATGTAATAGAGGACAACAGTAAATCAAATGAAGAAGAGCACACTAAGCCCGTGGAAAATGCCGGTCGAACCAGTGGCACCAATAGTCCAGTTCATGTCCCACGTGTGAGTGGAAAACGATATTCCAACAGCAGCACGCTCACAACTGCTCCATTTATGCATCAAGACATTGATACACACTTTAATCTGAATGAATCATTACCACCTTCTATTATCAATACCAACATTAATACTAACATTAACATCAACATTCACGCCAATTCCAATATTGATATCGATGTGACTAACGGTAGCAATCCAAACAATGCCAATGGCATGCAAGTGGTGGTGACGTCGCTGTTCGATCACAGAAGCAGCAGCACTCTCAATGACAAACAAGAAGATAATGTGTTGTCGACGATGGATTCGGAACCGAGATCACAGCCCAAACTTGAGAAAAAAGACACGCAAACAGAAACGGAAACAGAGACGGAAACCGAAACAGAAACAGGGATGGAAATAGACTCGGACAAAGCACTCTTTCCCGAAACGAAACAGGGAAAGCTATTTGACAGAATGGGGATTATTTTAGACAATTTGGATATCAATCCCGAAAAAGATTCAACTGATCCTTTGACTGTCGATTTTGAGGATATCTATGGAGATGAAAAGAGTGAGTATTTTTCATACTCTTTTTCTTTCCGTCAAACTCATATTTGTGTGTATGTGTGTACATATATGTTGTTAATGCGACCATCACAGCGGTGTCAGACGATACACTGTTGAGCATAATCGTGCCCAGTCGAACGGGACAAGTCAAATTTCGAGAGCAAAGCATGACAAAAACCAAAACTGGAGACAGCATTGAGGATTTGTACGGACACGAACACTCTCAAACCCATTCGGATCAAAAGAAAAATTACAAAAGCTTTGTTCCATACTAATTTGTAATTCAATATGTGTTACTGTCTTTTTGATCCATTCATTCACACATACACACACATACATACATGTATATAGTTGTGGTGCACGAAGTACGATTTCAGCCCTCATATTCGTGGATATTGGATCCCGATCGTACGGATTTACAAAGGCCACAGTTGCGAGAGAAGGTTGATGGACCAGGCAAACGTACCACTCTTACCAACTCACACGTTTGTTTATCATGTCTTTCATACACGACATATTCAAAGCATTACTTTATTAAATATCAAATATATACCATCAAGATAGGACTATTCATGGCTAATGGGTATCTTGGTTGGTGCATGGCCTGGAGTGCAGCAACAAGGAGAAATGACGAGGTCAGCGATGGATCGCATATTCAATCTATTACCGCCTCCCTATCGTAATGAACTATTTCGATTGATCAATGAAGACAATGAACCTTTTATCACTGCCGAAGAATATGAAACATTTCTGACCTCTTTAGTGGTTGGTTGTATTATTGCGTTTTGTGTTGTGTCTTCCCTTGTGTTGGGACGATCCACATATGCATCACAATACACCGACTAGTGCGTGACTGGAAATCAAAAGCCGCCCATCGACTTGGAAATTCGAAACATGTCCAAGTCATTTTATCAAAACGTAAATTTAAATAACATATTTGCACGAAAACAATTTTGCAGTAAACAAGTACTAACCGTGATTGGCGCAAAGCAAATCATTACTGATTTGCGCAAATACTTTAGCGATATGGATATCCCTCCCAATGACATTTGCATTCCATTACTCACCGGCTTATCTCGGATCAAGATTACCAAAGCCATCACCCAATGCTCCAGAGTGTTTTGGAAGCTTTTGTCGGATCAATGGTGGTCTGATTACGACGACGCATTACCAGAACACCAGGAAGAAAGCGAACAATTAGAAGAAAAAGGGGAGGATATTCCAATCAAAGACGATGACGACAACGAAGACAACAATGAGAATGTAGATGGACATGACATTGAGGATGACGAAGTTGAGTTTGATGATGAGCCATGGGACGACAAAGATTCGACAAAAAAACAGCCTTTGAAATACGCTCATGACGATAGCAACGATACAGCCAAGATCTCCGACATGGAAGACGATCATATTGCAAACGCTGCACGAACTCAGATCAAGTCGTCACCTCTTGTATCTACATCTGTTCGTACACATGGACCGACCAATAGCTTGGGCCTTGAGTTATCCACAACATCGATTGCGCCAAAGTTATAATATTCAATGTTTGAAAAACAACAAGACAAATAGACAAATAGACAAATAAATGAATAAACAAATGACACAAAAACAAATCAAAAAGAAAACACGACCGTGCACTTTCGGCGAGCAGTGCATTAAAACTTGAAAATACGACAAAAGAAAAAGCGAACAATGAAAAAAACAGAAAGAAAAACAAAAATCTAAGACGCACTCAAAGTACCGGGATAAAAGAAAGTATTCACGAATTTTTAGAACGAGTAATGTCCCCTCCCATTCTCAAAGTTTTGGAACAACAACAAAATCCTGATGCCAATGTCGGCGCCTTGTACAACAAGGCCATGAACTTACCTGTTCAAAGTCGATACTATCCAGTGAAAGACAGTAACGAACACAAAGCGGAAGGACACTCCAAACTCTCAACCATTGACGAAAGCATCAAAGAGATGGTCTTCACGAAACGTCCATTGGGATTTAGCTTGCACGATGTCAATGGGGATTTGATTGTGGATGGAGTCAAAAAAGATTCGCCTGCGTGTCGAAAAGGCGTAAAGCAAGGATGGTTAGTGATCAGTATCAATGAAGAAACTGAAATTGATAAAATGTATCGAATACTCTTTGATAAAAATGTGGAATCTTTGACTGTTGTATTTGACACAAGTGTCATTTCTCCTCTTCCGACCACCACCACTTCTGCCAACACCTGCACAAACACCTCTGTCGACAGTGATTCCAGATCTGTTGTCCATCACTCCAAAACTCAGAGTGACTCCAAAAGCAAAAGTAACTCTTCGAGTAGTGACGAATCCACGAAAAAAAGATCGTTTGATGAAGAGTTGCCAAGTGAGTTTGCACACGAGTTTTTGGAAAAGAGAAATATCGTCAAAGCCAAGCCGAAACCAATCACGACAAATACCGTACCAATGCAGTTAAGCGAGGATAAAAAGCAGTTGTTATTAAAAATGGATCGACGCGTGATGAAAGCGATACATCTTTGCGCACTGGAAAAGACCGTGAAGAATCTGTTCGCAGCGACGCGTCTTTGGATCTCTCTCCAGCGTTGCCACTCGATGATTTGGATAACATGATGCTGCCACCACTCATTTTGGAAGATATGCCATTGAAACATAATGGGAATGATATTGATAAGGCTGGAGCGATTTCACCACTGGAAAGCCCTAATCAGCCCAGCTTGCAATGTCCAAGACCTCAACCGATACCAATGAGGGTGGAAATGCAAATGGAAAACGATACTCAGCCTTTGTCCAATTCCCAACCTGATAGACAGAAAACAACTCAACTCGCCCTTCCCAATTCTCAAACAACTACCACAAACATTGTTCAAGCTGATCCCATTCCTGAAATTGCCCCAGTCTCATTAACAGCATATGATTATGGATTTACTCACTCTCGTATGATTTTATTGCGAAAATATTTTTGTTTGAGTTACAAATGGAAATGGATTGTGCGAATTATTTTATCAATTTGGTGTATTGTTGCCATATTTCTCATATTGCAGTTATATCATAACTTTTGTTTTCTTTTCCCAAAAAACACTTTTTTTTTGTGTTTTTTAAATAGCATTGGTATTCAATTTGATTTAAAAGAACAATATAATAATCCATACAAGGACGAAGTTATAAGTCAATGCAGTAACAATCTGGATGTACCAGAACTAAATCAAATTTTATACAGTTGAGTAAATTCAAAGGGAAAATAAACCCAAGGATGCAAGGCATGCAAAAGACGCATCTACTTAAAAGCACTAACTTGTATATGCACGAATACGATACTTTTTCATTATGACTTAACAACACAAAATAAAAATAGATGTAACTGAAAAGCATATTCAAGTATTAAATCAAAAACAAACTTCAGAAGATCAGTTCTCTGAAACGATGTCGTGGATTTATTCTGGATTGTGTAGCGTCGGAATATTTTGGTTTGTGATTAGTCCGCTTTGGATTTTGTTCAAAACTGTTTGTATGAGTTGGCAATTTCGCGACTTAGCGCGACAAAAACAAGGCCATACGTTATTACGAGCCATAACCACAACAACCACACCCCCACTCACACCAACCGCAAGACAGAAAGGTGATGAAACTATTGCCTTACCAAATAATTCTGGGCAAACACAAATTGAAATTACAGCTTCACCACCAAGAAAGGTCACTGGAACAGAAACAAATACCAATACTACCTCTGCTCAAACACATACAACTAACACTATTCCCAGCAATTCTACTGCTACTACTATAAGTGGTAATGTAAGTCATTCTCAAAAAGAAAGCGCTTACAATCAATTTACATATGAAAATTATATTTCCCTCATGGGACAAATTTTTAATGTATTTGGAGAGATTTACTTGCTGAAGGACAACCAAAACAATCAAGAATGACGAGCCATTTTAAAACAAAAACAGCTGCCAGTTAAATTATACTGGAGTTTTATCACACTCCCAATATAACTGTTTCACTTATTTTTTTTGTACATTGCAAAATGAAAGTTTTTTCTCAGAAAGCCATTTCTAGGGATTGTTGGATATTAAAAAGTTTAACCAATTGAAGGATTCAACCTTCATTGGTACATATTTATTTTTCCTTTTTTTGCTTAGACCTCTTTAACTTGTTTTCTTATATGCTTTTACAAAATTTTGAAATATCGGTTACTTTCTATTCAAAATGTATCTCACTTGAATTTTTCTTTAAAAAGATATTGATGTTATGGTCGCAAACTGATGTTGTCTCAGTGTTTAATTTGTATGTACTAAGTACAATGAAAAAATGATAAATGATTGTATTTTTTAAAAAAAGGGGCAAAAGACGAATATAACAAAATTTAGCAGATATAGAAAAAGGATGAAAGCACAAACACTTTTTAACTACATTAGATGCTTGTATGAAGAAAAATTTTAAAGGTAAATTATAACGGCATCGCAAGTACATTCACAAATAAGCGCAAGAGACAGTCATTGTCAAAAAGAAAGAGTGAAAAAATCCTTTTTCACAGACAGTGTATCTTTTTAATAGCCTCTTAAGTCACTTGTCAATAAAGATAAAGCATCCACTCCAACTGTAACGACAATAACAATTAATTGCACTGCCAACAGCAACAATTCAGTGAGCAAGAAATTAACGCAAGCGCATCATACACGCAAAATTCCAAAATCAGCGTGAAAAAAAAAATCAAATTGGTCGACGCCAAGTCGAAAAGTAACGAATCTGCAAATGTACAATCATTGCTGTCGTTGTTGTAATATTCGTTACACAAAAAGGACAAGGGTTGGCATTAGACAAGAAACGACACTAGAAATATTGATTAAGCATGAGACGAGAATGAAGGATTTCAAGAGACTTAAAGAAATTTTATCTAAAAAAATTACATTAGTAACAACAATATCAATAATAACAGTAACAGAAACAATATAAATAATAAAACTAGTAACAATAATATGAAAGTATAATTGATTGAATACTACGAATTGTAATAGCTCAAAGATCAACTTTATATCTAACTAAATTATATATATACAATATCAATGCCAAAGTGAATTCACAACAAATATGATAATGCATGTATATCAGAAAACGAAATAGAAAGGAAGAAAACAAATTGACAAAAAAAAAGTAATAAATGACAAGAATTTAAAGTGCACAAATTGACTTGACAATGTCACAAATTTATAGACTTGGCGCAAAACTAGTGTATATTTCCAAAAAAGTAAAAAAAAGTAAAACAAACTGACAACAATATTGGTAACAATGCTAACAATAATGGAAATGAAATAATGTTCAATTAAAAAAAGAACAATAAATAAAAAAAGAAAGTTGACAAAAAAAGAATAACGAACAGAAACTGAGTCAAAAAAAGAACAACAAGAGCAAGACTAAGATGACATTGCACATGATCAAATAAATAAACACGAACAAAAGATTATGAGAGAAGATGTACAATACCAATAACGTGGAAAGCATTGATATATGATATAATAATTAACAGTAGAAGATAAAATATGAAGAAACTGCTCGATGTAAACTTATGATAAGAAAATATTGCAAATAGTTCGTCTTTTTAATGTATTTGAATATTTTCTGATAATTGACCGATTAGATCAATTTAACTTCAATAATTGTGGTAATGCATTTGATTAGAAATCATATATTATAATTGAATTGATTTTAGATTGATAATACTACAAATTTTGTGTATGTTATGCAATTTAAATATATCAATTTTCTTTGAATCAAATGTATTCAATATATATTATTGTGTTTTTCAAATTGTGATTTGATATGATATGGAAGTTTTAAATTGCATGGACAATATTGATAAAGATTTATATTGAATACTAACTTCATGATATGAATATAGTTGACAGCTTATATTCGAATCATTTTCAATGTATAAAATTTATAATGCATTTTCAAATTGTTATGAAAATTTATTACTACATATCAAAATGATAATAGTTATCCAAATCTATTATGTTTTATAAAAATATTATTGATTAAAATTCAATTTATAATAAATAATGCTTGTATGCTGTCAAAATAGTAAATGATATTGTATAAATACAAAACTCAGCCAATCATATTCAAGATGATTTAAATTTGAATAACAATCAAATTTAATGTTTGAAAATTTTGGTAATAATGACAAAATTACTAACTAAATCAAATGAGAACATAGTACATGAAAAAGCGAATAATACTTTGAAGACATATTTGAGGACAAAATCATTGGTAAACTATAGTGACCAAATAGCTATTATCAAGCATTAAAACAGACAATCATTTGAATATAGATTATAAAATAATGATATGCAATACAATTTAAAGAAGATGATCATAAGTGATATTTTAGTATAAAAATGACTAACAAAAATTCACTAAAAAAACAAATTAAATATCAAAGGTTGCAATGTGATAGTAATAGTTGTGGAAATAATTTTGGATATTTACTGCTGATCGTCAGTGGGATTAAAGTAGCGTTGTTAAAAAAAATCATAATCTAGATAAACTTGAAAAAAAGTTGTATTTTGAATGAAGACAAGAACAGATACTGCAACATCTAGTAGCTGAAAGAAGTCCAAAGTTAATATTAGATTATTAACAACGATTTTCGTCGTCAACAAGATTGTGATGAAAACAGAAACAAAGACAAAGATACAAAGAGAATATTTTCAAATTACTAAAAAAAGAAATTTTTTTTATTGTTGTAAAAATTTTTTATACCTAGTTGAAAACTTTCAGATATATGATATTGCGATTTTGCGCGAGATCAGATATATACAAGATAACAAACGAAACACATAAAATGAACAGTCGAAACAAAATAATATTAACAAGAAAGAATGGTGATTGAGTTAATTTTCTATTAAATAACTGAAATGGCAATATCAACAACATTTACATGCTTTTCTTTAATAATAAGTGTTTAAATTTTATTTTATTTTAGTTTGCTTTAATTTATTAAAAGAGGTAAATTGAATCTCAATATTTCTCCTAGACTTCAACACTTCGAAAACAATGATTAAAGGATTCGGTTGAGCATTAGCATTGCTACTGTAATTCACCGAACATTCCACAAGGAAGAGCCAAATTTGTTTTCACAGCTATTGATTGATCTTGCCGTATTTCTTTTTTTTGGATATTTTAAAGATTTAATTAAAACTTAAAATTTTTTTTTCACTTGTTGTTGTTGATTATGTGAGTTTTGGATATTTTTTGTTGATCTTTTCCATTTTTTGTTTTTATTAGAGTACTGTGTTCCTTTTGGGACGAGGTGCTCATTTAACTTGGATAACTTGGATAAGATCTTATTCTTGCTAAAAAAAAACGTTGTTCAACCAAATCCTCTGTGATGTTTCGTTTGTATCTTGATATCTTACTATAAAAAATTTTACAGTAAAAAAATCAATTTCAGGTGGACAAAATTATTAGAAATCTTTGAAATGATTCTTGAGCTTCATAGCACATATTCCAACAGGCTTTCACGTAGAATGGTGTAAGATCGTCACGATTATATATAGTTTTTTCTTATTGGCAAGCATAGCGCTCATATTTGACTTATATATCTAAAAAAAAAGTGCAAATAATCACTGTAAAGTAAAAAAGATAAATGAGGTAAAGAAATTGTTAAAAAATAACTACATAAATCACTGATGTACATGTGATGATGAGCATGATGCGTGTGCAAGAACTTTTGGTTTGTGATCAATTCACTTCGAGATAATTCTACTCAAATTTATCTTTTGGTTTTTGAATAATTATCTGACACAAATATCTTTGTTCATGCAAATGATTCCATTTTTAAGTGAAAAATATATTCAACACATGGAAATTCAGGAATGGAACTGTTCGTCTTGGTCTCCTGATTGATTAAATTCTGCTTGGAATCTTTCTTCGCTAATGCATCCGTTCGTTCATTTCCAGAGTTATAAGCATCTGAAATATAGCTGAAAAGTTATTTGTTGGTTACTTTTGTAACATATTGTAATATTTAGTACTTTATTCAAGTGTACTTGTTTTGCAATATTTCTTTCTGTGAATTCAACTTATAACATTATCTCTAAAAAAAACAAAAAAATCTTTCTAGTTAAAAAGAGCACTTCGTTCTAAGAAATAGAACAGTCTAAAAAATCTTACAACGACCAAAAGATCAATGCAAAAATAATCAAAGAAAAACAATAAAGTTATTGCAATTTAAATTGAGATTTATCTTGTCAATTGTTCAAATTGTCGACATTATTCCGTGGATACATCTATGAAGCTGATGCTGGAGTGCCGACAGTTGAACCAGATTTACATCCGATCCCAAATATTCCAACAATGCAAATAGCAATGATGCCACAATCAAATAAATCGACACATTTTGATATTTTGTGATTGAAATCCTGGAATTGGAGGTGCAGGACTTGTCATTCAAGATCATATTTGCGGGAATCATTGGATCAGAGGTTAAGGCAATGAGATTTCATTTGAATATGTGAATTACGTCGCAATTGGTGGACAAATGTCCAAGAATTGCTT
>ASPP01002306.1:0-16324 GCA_000512085.1 Reticulomyxa filosa
TGAATTACCTTGTGCTTTATATATAAATATATGACAAGTAACTTATATAACTTCATCTTCACTGATATTGCAATTTGATCTCGTTTGTTGTCTTAAGGTGAAATTATACAATATAATATAAAAATACTGAATAATTAGTGCGATTGTTAATTTGGTTATTTTAAAAAATTAAAAATATTATAACTTTTATGTATATTTTTATTTTATTTTTTTTTATTTTTAAACTTTTGCACCGTGAGGACGTGAAGGTGTCCGACTACTCCTTGCTTCGTCATTATTATCACTGTTATTTGCACTAAATCATATTCCCCGAAAGTGCAAACAAAAGCAAGTTAAAGCATTGTCTCCAATAACCAAACTTCTCAGGTTCGATGTCTTCAATTTGAAATAAGGCAACAATATTTTGATTGATGATCGCCATGATTCTCTATGCCTTTCATAGTTTGACATTATATTAAAAAATGTTCCACATTTTCTTCTTAATATTCACACTATTTGCATACAGGAGACTAAGCTATTTTGATCTTGTACAGGAAATAATGTAATCCAATTTTACCATTAATGATCCTGCAAAAATATCTGCGCTCATGAACATCAAATCGATGCAAAATAATTTTTTCAAATGATTGAGATTCAATCAGATTACGTAAATACTGCTTGGTATGCTTGTGTGATTCCATTTCATTGTATTCATTTGTCCAATGACGATTCCATTCTTCAGTGAAAAATGTATTTAATCCTTGGAAATTCAGAAATTGAGCTGTTCGATCTGGTCTCCTAAATAACTCAGTTTGATCAAATTTTGCTTGCAATATGTCTCTTTTTGCAACAACGTCTACTCTTTCATTCCAAGAATGTCAGAATGTACTTTGATCCAATAAATCTAATGAACATCATTTTCTACAAGCTCTTTAATTAATCTTTGATAATCAGACAGCGGAAAGTTGTAAGTATCTGAATTGTATTTGTTATGAATCGCATTTACAGTAAATTTGTAATCAGAAAGAATAACGTATCGTTCATCTCTGCCACTTATATTATGTTGAATGTATATCATTTATTGTCGGATTGCTTCAATTTCACATCCAATCATACTGGTAATTCATTAGACAGGAAATCGCAATTATATCCATTTTAATGAAGATGGGTCTTGGACGACTAATCCTGCACATCAAATTCCTGGATCTGGTTTGAAGCTTAAATCAATAAATATCGCAGTCGTTCTTTCGTCAAATGTGTTCAAAATTTCTTATTGTATAGGTTCAATATATTTATCAAAAGGTGACTTAATTGGATGTGGTAATTTTGAAATATGCCTTAATAATTTATGCTAGTGTTGATATTAGTTTGGGACGTCATCTTGAAGATGTTATACTAAATGTAATACGAAAAGGGTTTTACTCAAGAAACTAGTGTTCGGTAAAACAAAAGTGAATTAAATAAAGATTAATGACGCAACAAAAGATTAAGTGAAGTTGGTTGTGTAGTTTTAGCCCATTGGGGACTACCATGTTCCTTCAACGCTCAGATATTTATATGGCATTGCCATACATTAGTATAGATTTGCATATAGAATACCTACTTCAAATCCATTAATATACGTTATATATAAATTTAATAATTTCACTATACAACTTATCTTTACATAACTTTCAATATCATGATTGCTTCTACATAATAATTTTTTTAAAATTAGGACAACTTTCATTATTATCATTAACGTTATGGAAGTATATTTGAAATGTTACCCAAACTATGCGGAATTATGTGAAAAACCGTCGTGGCAGCTAATTTTTTAGTAATAGCTCTTTTAATTAACAACATCTAGTAACATTCGTAACATTGTTGGACCATCCATTGACAACATGACCCTGATAAAAATTTATACATATCAAGTAATCGCACAAAGCCCGTACCACCCCAAACTTAAGTACACAGCGACCCACTTTTATCTATATTCTACTGCTATAATATTAGAAAGGATTAAGCATGATTATAAACCAATTTTATTCAAATATAAAGTTCTACTAAAAAACAATATAGTTAAATATTAAGTTAATGGTATTAAACGTGATTTCAACGTTTATTTGGGCCAATTATTGCTTTGAATTTCATCTACAAATACAAAACACAAGAAAACAATGTTTTGTGAATTTTTAATAACAAATGTTTATCAATATTTCTGAATTGTATAGTTGGATTACGTTGCAATATCAACGTATTAATTCGTAGACTATTCGTTACAACAAAATACGAAAAAACATTGACACACTTTCACAAGTAGTTAAATCAACTAGTTGTAATTTACAAAATGATGTATACGTCGTTACTTTACCAATAAATCGAACTAGCTTAAATAGTTTTGAAATTTCTAATAAAAGTTTTACTTGTCTATTTTTTTCCGCATACAATTGACTTATCATTAAGCTTTCATGTAGTCTAATTTGAGTTTAACACTTAAAATACTGAATTGACAACTAGTTGAAAAAGTTGGCAAGCAAAATCCTCATTAAAAAGAAGAGAAAAATTATCTTTGAAAAAATAAAACTGTAATGCAACCACCAATAAGTGATGTAATCGTGTTAGCAACAAGATTAACCATGTCATTTGACAAAAGGTTAAATCCCCCAGTTTCTATTTTCTTCACACCTTTTCCAGGAGCCTATTTTTTCAAATTACACACATTCCTTTGCTTTTTTTTGAGTGCGAAAAGAAACTTTTCCTTTCTGGATCAACATAACATTGACTACAGCACTTGCGTTAAAATCCCAACCCGAAAATTGAAACAAAGCACCAAGTACGCTATCAATCAAAGAACCAATAAGACCACAGAAAGCTAAAATAGGGATGATGTACAACGACGGATAGTTGCTGATATCCCATTTATAATTGCCTGCATTTTGCAACAGCCATTCATCAGCCGGTGAAACCGTGGACAGCCAAAACGTACAACCAATAAAGAGTCCGGCCGCAGTTGCTGCTGCCAAGCCTGCCAATGTCACACCTCCATTCGTTCCTATTTTTGTTACGCACAATTAAACGTATACCATTTAATTTATCCTCACATTTGTCGCCTAAGCCAAATAAAAGCAAAATTAAAATCCCTCCTATCCCCGAACAAACCAGCAGGAACAATTCTTGTTGGTTGAATTATCAGTCTTGGTTGACTTTTTGCCATCCCACCTATTTCACTAGACCACGTATCCCCTGTTGTCAACAACAATAAAGATAAAGGACAATTGTTGTGGGCTTTGCAACGTTTGGCTGGACAGTAAGAAAAAAGTCAAACATGAAAAAACAAACCACAAGCGGCCGCAAAAAATGATACAAAAGCGCCCAAATAAAAGGTGGATCCCCCATGACTACGCAAAAACGGGAGCGCGTATTGCGTTCCAACAATTTGGTAATAAAAGACGGCATATATTGTTGCCGGAAGTGAGTTACACAATACTTGCTTCCAATTCCTCGCCTCATGAACTCCTTTGTTCTTTATTTTCGTCAATTGTGATGATGAAACAAAAAATGACAACAGAATAATTCCTACCAATCGAATTTTATGCGTAGGGAATATGTTCAGATATACAAAAGTATATGTTTTTATATAAGCAAATTTTTCTTTTTTTTGTTGTTTTCTTTGATTTTATTTTTTACGTTGTTTTTGCGACATAGATCTAACTAACCGAAACGAAAGCCACAATAAAAAATCAATGCCCCTGTTACCCACGCTGCAATACAACCACTTGTATTTAAGGATCTTCGGCTACGCGCATACAAAACTACACATGACGCTGTTCCCAAAGCAAGGAGTATACGCCAAAGCTCTTCTGCTGATCCTACCGACATGCTCGTTTTGAAGGAAAAATGGGGGAAAAAAAGAAAATTTTATAAAAAAAAATAAACGCACTAACTTGCAAAACTGAAAACACTTTTTGGTTGGTTATTGTTGTGTTGTTCTCTTTGATTCTTAAACTAAAAAAATAATGTAAAAAGTTTAGAGACAGAAGCTCACTTAAGGAGAAAATTTAAAAAAAAATTACAATTAGATAATAAAACAATTACGGCTCAGCAACAATGCGACTAAATCGTAAACATATTGGCATACCGAATAAACAGTCATCAGTGTCTCTTTGTCACATCTTCCTTTTTGTGATGACAATGACAGTACTGCTGGTATTTCTGTTTGTGGTGGTATCAGTAGCTAAAAATAACGTGACAAAAGCAGGAGAGAATTCAGAAGCCACGCCAATAGCAAATGAAATAGCAGGTTTACACACCCTAAACAACGTGTGGGATTGGGGTACCCCAAACAAAACAGTCGATAGCATATTAACGAATGTGGAAGAAAAATACAAAGATTTTTGCAAAGACATTTTAGATGTGAAAACACATGTGGTAAGAAAGCAAATATGGAGTCAAGCGTATCAAGAATGGTTTCTGTATCACAATTACTTTAGAGTTAGTTTTTGTTGTTGTCATCATTGTGCTTCCGAGAACAATGTTCAATCCAAATATTTGCCATATTAACCACTATAAAAAAAATGCAATATATACCTCTGTAAAAAAACGATGTAACCGATGTATGGAATAATATACGCACGTTATATAGGGTAAACAAAATGGCGTCTACATTGACATGGGCGCACATAAGCCATTGCATTTGAGCAACACAGCGTTTTTTGATATATGTTTGGGATGGAAAGGGATATGTGTAGAACCGAGTAGTACATTCGATGAGTTTGCTGGGATAAGGAGTTGTTCAATGGCAAAACATTGTATGTGGAGCCGAACTGAGCCATTGCGAATGCTATTTCGAAGTGAAGGAGATGCGTCTCTTATCATCGATGAAAAAGAACAGCAACGCATTCACAAGCTTCAACCCGAAGTAGCCAAGCGCATTTTCGAATGCAATGGAATCAGCGCTTTGGATTTATTCGATCGCTTTAATGCCCGTGATAAACATGGCAACGAAGTGTCTTTAAAATCTGATATTCCTGAGCAAAAAATTCCTATTGATTTTATATCATTAGATGTCGAAGGTGCTGAGGCTGAAGTTTTGAAATGCTTTCCTTTTGATAAATATGATGTCAAAGTGTGGACGATTGAAGTCAATCGCAATGAACTTGGCATTGACGAAATTATGCTTGCACATGGCTATGTCAAAGACTATCATTTGACTTTCTTTCAATCAAGATTAGATGCGGTTTATGTTAAACGCCCTGCTCCAATGCAAGTGCCATGGCAAACTCATGAAGAATGGTTGCAATGGAAAAAGTTCGATAAATGTCAATAATTTTTTGGTTTTATGTTTTGTTTATTATTTTATTTTTATTTTTTTGCTTTTTTTTCAGTGCTCACAATTCATCTTGTTGTTATTGTTTGCGATTGCTTTTTTAACAATTTAACGACAAATTCCATTATCCTAACGTTTTTGAAGGGAAGAAAAATAATGATTCTCCTTTAAATAGAGGAAAAGAAAACACTTTTAAAAATCGTAAGCCAAGGATTCACTTCACATCCAAAGTTGGCATTTTAACTTGTAATATCAGCACCAATTCCTCTTAATTTTGAACGATATGAAATAAACAACAGTTTTTTATTTTACAATTAAAAAGATGCGCTCGACATGAATCACGGTTTATATTCAATGAAAATGCTATCGTAACTTGCATGACTGATCAAGGGTTGATTTCACGTTAGTAATAAATAAAAGATGGAATAAAACATTGTTTTTAGATCAAAATTAATTTTAAATGTTCGTTTTATTGTACTATAAATACAGAAAAAATGCGTATCAAGAGAAACAAGTGTCACATCAGTCGATCGAGATACACCCAGCCAAATATTAAAGCTCGTTCATAGGCTGTTGAAAAGTTGTTATTTTACTGCAATCTGTTGATTTATTTTCGAAAATTTTCTAGTTGCCTTGGATGATGCGGACATACAGTTCCTTGTACAAATTTTTTAATTAGCCATTGATTTAAAAAGTCAAAACGACTTTCAACTAATTCCAAATGACTAAAGAACTTGTTTGTTTTTTTTCTTATTCTTTGAATATCTTTCCAACTTTGGCTTGTTAGTTTTGAGACATGTTGTAAATCCTTTCTCAAATATAATTGTTGAACCACCCGAATATATTGTTGCATCATTTTCAAAGAAGCTGTATTCGACAATTCTTGAAGTTGATCAATATTAATACAGTTAAAAGGTGAAAAGACATCATAAGTTCTAGCAATAGTTGATTTTCTGTTATAAGTTGAATTGATAGGATTCATTTCCCAATTATCATTATATAATCTTTCTTGTTTCAATTTCAGTGACAAATAGGGAAATGTCAAATCATTATCTTTCGATAAAATAGAATAAAAATCACAAAAAATGGAATGTTTCAAGTAATATGGGCTTGTCAAAAATGGAGTATTCAAAGCAATTTGTCCATAGTATGGAGGATATAACGATGATTTAAACTTACGTTTATTTATCTTTTTTTGCTGAGAAGAAACTATTTTTTTCAAAACAGCAATCAATGAAGTCTCATCAACATTACCATTATCAAAGAGCAACAGATAACATTCACGTGCGAACGTATTTTGATATTCATTGTCCCCAATCCATTGTTTCCAATAATGAAGTTTTTCATTGAGATAAGTTAGAATTTTTCTAATAAATGAAATGTCTAGAAATTGAATGGAAGCGTTGCAATACTCATATAATTCAAGAATTTCTTGTTTCAAGATCACCCAGTTTTGTTCATTGTATCCTTCGTAACCATATTCTACACGCTCGATACAGGCTCGGAGTTTCAAATCATGATACCGTAATGAAAATGAGGACACTACATCCCGTTTTGTAAACCAATCCAACATATCAAAGATGAATGAATCAACAATATCTTTCATTCTTATTAACATATCCAAACAATTTAACCATTTGTCTATTATTTCTGTTCCTTCCGTTTGTAATGAATTGCAAATCTCATCAAAAAAAATTTGTACCAATGTGACCAACGCACGATAGCCAAAATAATGAAGTGGATTGACTTTATTAATAAAATGATCCAATGTTTCAAAAGCTTGAATGATATCATTATCTTCTAAAACTCCAAATTCTTTCATTCGTTGCAATAGTTTTATAATATAATTAAATGTCTGTGGTTCATTTGGATCCAATGATAACAAATTTTTAGTTCGCAAAAGTAATTTTCTAAAGTGCTCTTTCACATTAGATGCATTCAAATTTACATACATTAACAAATCTGCACGAATATCAGTGTCAAGTTCAATAGTATTTTTTCGCTTTTTGTCCTTTTCATTATTATATTCATTTTCGCTTTCACTTTCGGTTTCACTTCCATTTTCGATTCCATTTTCGATTCCATTTTTAATTCCATTTTCATCTTTTCAATTCCATTTTCAATTCCGTTTTCAATTCTGTGTTCGCTTTCATTTTCATCACTCCTATTTACTTGCGTAGTATTATCCATTTGTTTATCTGGAACATTTAAAGATGCAACATTGTCTTCCTTTTGTTTATTTTTATTTTTGCTTTTGTTTTTTTTTCTTTTTCAAATTTAAGTCGTTTATATCTTTTGCCGCTGCGCTTATTTTCATTTTCCATTTCGTTTTCATCATCCGCGCCATAATCTGATCCGTCTTCTTCGCCCAACAAGGCTTCGCTGAATGTTGGAATTATTGTGGCATCAGATGTCATTGATCGATGTTTGGGCGAGTAACCAGTTTCTAAATCATCTTCAAAATCAAAACCATCATCTTGAGTCGAAGTCACTTGTACTTTCCGAATTTTTTTTTTTGCTGGAGTTGCATCATACTCATTTATCCCCGGTTCAATTGTAATTAAGACATCGGATGTCACCATTTCCAGTAATCCTCTTTTTTTAGGTCCAATTTTCGCATTTGTTTTATTGGTCGTATTCTTTTCGATGATCGGCTGTGTCAACTGGAATTGCTCGATTTGATACATACACAAAGAGAGATATACGAGCCAATATTCACTGTGTTTGATTACAGGTGCTATATCTTTTTCTTTTTCTACATAAGGATTATATGCAAATTGAGCCCAATATTCAATTGCTGGTTTAATATCGTTTGTATTGTGACCATTTTCGATTAATTCGCGGATAGTATTCGATCGAACTATTTCAGTCTATGCAAATATGATATATGTAATAAGATATGTATAATATTATATATATCATATTGTGTACATATACACATAAACGAATCAATAGAAATAGTTTTAAATAAATGTTCACAAAACTATTCGATGATACACTTTTTGTTTCTGTTGACTTGGCTACAAGAACAAAAACAATCAACAACATCACAAATCTCATTCTTAAATTCAGTAATTGATTCCAAACAAAAGAAAAAAATATAATAAACAAAACAAAAGGATTGGCGTATATTTTGTAACAAGTACACAACATCTAAAATGTTGCGTGATGGACTGATATTAGTTACAACGTTCAAAAAATTAAGAATAAAATCGATGGGTTGTTTTTCTTCGCGACATAACCGAACGATACTTTCGATAATGTATTCACAAATAGTTGGTAATTTGTGGACCAAAGACAAGAGAATTGGATATATCCGTGAGATAATGTATTTAGCTTCATGCCAATGAAAAGTATTCATTGCTTGTCTCAGTTGTTGTGTTTGTTCCGTTATCCATCCCAATAACCACGGTCGATAATACAGTCTGTGATTTCCACCAAATTCGTTGATTTCTCCAGGAACAAATATCGACGAATAAGGTGGAAGTCGTGCAAAATGATAACTTCGTAAGCGATCTATTTTTTTTTTTTAATTTTTATTTTTTTTTTTTTCTTTAAAAAAACAAATGTTAACGTGATCCGGTTTGCGGTTTACAGGCGAAAAGTTGATAGACAAGAGATTGATGTTTTTTGAGAGCGAATAAATCGGACTGAATGCGAACCATCGTTTGGTTCCACTCTTCCTCCAAATTAAAGCTGCCGACCGTGACGATATCATTGTGGGTAAATTGACAGAGCATGGGGTTTTGTTCATGCTTTAATTTTTTGGTTCCACGGTTGCTATCAGTCAATGGCTGGAAACTGGAACATAAATGCTTCCACAAGCTTTGATGAGGTAGATAAGATATTTGATGCAATTGATATGTGGTTAAATGAACATTTTTCCAGCCTTCTTTTTGATATAAAGCACAGTCATTTTTGTGTTGAATATATTGGAATATGGTATCATTCATCGTAGCAATTGCTTGAAAAAGTGTATTTTTGGAGCTGACATCTTCGACGTTTGTAAGTATTTGAATGGCTTGCTCGAGAGATACCCGGTCTATTTTCATGGACGGATCACGACTGATTTCAAGCAACAAAGGAACGGTATTTTCGAGTAATGCTGGGTTTTTGGTTATAATTTGGCACCAATACTTCAATAAAAATACATATTCAAATTTTAAATAAACGGTGAACATTCGTTCCAAAGAAATTTTATGTTTTTTCCCAAAGGATTTTGATTTGCCATCTCCTTTGCGTTCCAGAAAGACAGAGTAATCAATTTGTTGGACAATGTGTTGTAAGCGTTGGAACAATTTGGTATGTGACCGAAGCACAAGTAATTCCCGCTTTGGTATAATTTCAAACATGTGTTTCCAATTGGGCAAAGGACAGTGCATACCCGTAAAAGAGTAATAGGGCCATGGAATTACCTGTTCTCGTGGATACCATGCCTCTTTCTTCAGCTTCAATAATTTAACCAAAACAAGTCCATGTTTCGATGAGTCATCGTTCGAATCCAAATATATAGTAGAAGGCAAAGAGGGTCGTAACACAATTCCAGGCCACCACATATTTAAAATACGAACGTCATTCGAGCAATTGGTATTAGAATCGACATTAGAACTGGGATCAGATTGGCCAAGATCACCATTGTGAAAATAGACAAAAGAAGGAGGTCCTCTAACCACCACAGCCATCCCACAAAAATATGTAAAGTCGACATCTCCAACCCAAAAATCAGCCTCTTCTTTTTTAGAAATATGTTCATAATACGTGGAACGACGCATAAGTCTATCTGCATTTATTACAGACACTTTCCATTGTCTCATCATCCAAACTTTCCATTTATTGTCGATAGCTGTGTCTCTCCATTCAATTGCCTCGCAAAGATGTTTCAAAAAAATCATTTCTTCATTGTCTTTATTTTGGGTATCTATATTTGGAGTGTTTACATTTTGAGTATCTTCGTTTTGAATGTCCCTATTTTGATATTCACATAACTGACCATGTCCCCAAATACGAGCCTGCATACTCTTTGCCAATGTATGCTCTATTTTGGTATGCCTTTGAAGCAAATATGGTAATAATACATAAAACAATTCGTATTTGGGATGCAATTGCAATGGATGAACATGCCATTTCATTAGCCATTTTAACGCTTTTAATGTTTGCTGGGAAGAGAGAGCCATGTAAGGCAAAATCCACGTCCGACTGGTCACAATTGTAAAATCGGTTTGCAAGTATTTTGTCTGCAGTTTCCTCATTTGCTCTATTACTGAATCCACAAAAGCTTTGATTTCAGAGGGCGATGCCTCTGATTCCATGAATTTATCATTGTCATTACCATCATTACCATCATCATTAACATAGTGTTCATTCTTTGTTTCAATGGAAGGCAATCCCAATGAAATAATATTGTTTTCATTTATTGCACCCTTTTGATTTGCTTCATCGTTTTTTTGAAAATATAATGCTGTCAATAATCTCACTGGAATTTTCTTCATCTTCATTGTTGTCCGGCATTTTGCCTTTGTCTCAGATTCTAATTTAATTATTCCTGGCCACCAACAATATTTTATCTCTCCTTGTTCTTGATTTAGTTTTCCTGTATCATTCTCCTTTTTTTCGTTTGCTATTTCCGTGTTTCTCAATTTCAATCGCACCCATACTACTTCATTATTATCATATTGTCGCTGCAGGTCTCCTTTTTTTTTACTTATCTCTTCCAACTCTTGTGTTGTTGGTGGCTGTTTTAGCCATTCAAAGTACGCTCGCTTGGCTGCTGCTCGCTCTTCTTGCTGTTTTTTTAGTTGGTCCAATTGCTGTATCTTTTGAGGTCGAGAAGAACAGCTTGTGTCTGATCCAAATGACAGTAGCAAAGATTGTGAGCATGTGTTCGAAGTGTCAGTTGCTTCACTTTGAGACAATAACGTAAGAAAACTACTATTCGTCAGGAAGAGCTTTCTTTGCTTTAAAATGCGTGATTCATTTCTTGCCATGGATGTTGAACTTGTTCCGGATTTTTTAATGAAGAATGGAGGATGTGATCAACTTGGAACTTTTTAACGTTTCAAAAACCAGAAAGGGTTTTGGAAGAAATAACAGTAGTCAAAGCGAACACTAGTCATTTTGTCAAACTGATGCCAAATATGAGACAGTAAGTATTTTTTAAATAGTTTGTGTACTTTGGTGTTATTTTTATTCTTTTGAGAAAAATTACGATCGAACACTCCCTAACAGCACTATTATTTCTTATAAGAGGACATAGATGCAATTTAAAAAAAAATACAAAAAGTTTATCCCTTTCAATAAATTCCTATTAAAAAAATTAAAGGGCGAACTGAAACAAATAAGATAACTATAGAGATTGACTGGAAGAGTATGTAGGAATAGTAAGTGCGGCTGAAGTGTAATACGAAAGGAATTTTGTTCCAGAAATAAGTTTTTCAGTAAAACGAAGCAAATTAAATAAGAGATAATTCACAAAAGACAACAAGAAAAGTAAAAATGGTTTGTGAAGAGAGTTCTAGTCACGGGCTTCAATTCTCTTGGAACTTGCCTTATACAATGGAGACTTGCTTTTAAATATTTGAGCTGATATTTATCATATAACTTAATCGACATTATTTTTAAAATCAACTTAGTTAAAACAAGCAACTGTATATTAAGTATTTGCACGTCTTTTCAACGTAAGGCTTACTTAGATGCATTTGCGCGCTAGTGTTGTACAGATTTGCCCTCAATTTTGTTTAGATTTAAATTACCTGTATATTGTCAATACAATTTCAATTAGAACAATATATGTTTTTCATAGTATTTAAGTTAACAATAATATTTATTGTAAAACAAAATCATATTGTGAGTTACATCTATTGTTATTATGGCCTTTTATGAACTTATTGATTTGTTCCTCGTTTGTAGTTATACACAATCAATTAAAATAATGCATTATCCAGCCGTTTTAAAAAATACAATAAGACGTGGATTTATAAAATGTAAGCAAAACTTGTTTTAATCACTTGATTTACGATTTGAAATTAAGTATTTCACAAGCTTTTTAACGGTATTCAACTCTTTATCAGAGTAATAATATATCCTCTTTAAGTTTTTTTCCTCCTTTTCAAAACTATTGAATGGGCAATCAACCTTCTCAACCGCCTTCTCGTAGCAATGCTTTTCTTTCTAAATTGGAGTCAGCAACTGTAAGAGTTCGAAATAGTCTCCAATCAAGTTGGATAAATATGTCGTCGACATCGTTGAACTCAACAGCGAGGAATGATGACACTAACATGCAGCCACGAACCGATGAAAATGAAGTGAGCGCGACATTTCCTTTCCATGAACTTCCGCTTGTGTTATTGGAGTACATATTGAACCTAAGCTCAAGCGAAAACCATTTACATCGGCTTCGTTTGGTATGCAAAGAATGGAATCAAGTATGTGATCAATGCCAACTGCTGTTAGAATGCAACGAACGTATCCCGATCCCAAAAATCCAATTTTGGTTTGACAAGTTGTCCCCACATCGTCTCCAACACGTGATACTATCGCATACAAAGGTGGATGACGATTTCGTGCAATGGCTAGCCGACCATAAAAACTTGTCCAAACTGCAATCCCTAAATTTGGACTATTGTTGGCAACTGACAAGTGCATCCAAACCATACATGGAAAAGATTCAATCTAAAAAATTGGAATTGCACATGCAAGGAATGTTTATGTGGCTAGAACCGAACGTACATTTGAGTGCAGAAGGCGTAGTACTATTGCAATTATATGCAATGAAATGTAATCAAATTGAACACTGCTTCAAATTTGCCAGTCCGGAGAACAAACGGAGCACAGGTCCTTTGCAACGCTTTGCACGAATGATACGTACGTTTTATGCATGTATGATTAACTGGGAAGAGGTCACCACCAAAAATATCACCCCGAACCCCGTCAGTCGCAATGCTGATGCCCAATCCACAAATGACGAAGATGAGGCCAAAACTGCGAGTGATGATGATGATGACGACAGTGATGACACTGTAGAAAAAGAGGACATTCAACAGATATACGTATGTATTGCTAAAGCCGGTCGACGAGCCAAATTTATCTGGGTTGTTCGTCGACAACCTTATTTCAAGACCTCAGACGATTTACTTAATGACCAATTCGAAAACACTGAAGAATACAAGGTTTGTACGTATTCACATTATTTGTTTCTTTTTTGTCAGTCTTTTTTTTTTTGATTGGTTGAATTTTATAGGTACAAGGATGTTATATGACAGATGGTGTTAGAGAAGCAAACTAACTATGAACGACTAATTTTTTGTGTGTGTGTGTCTTTAATTTTGTACTGTGTGAATTTTACAAGTGTGTTTTTTTGTTGAATTTTTTTGTCTTGGTGAAAACTATAGCAACTTTGGTCTTATTAATTTTTTTTCTCCTTTTTTTTCAAAGCTTATATTAACCGATGTCCGTATTGTTCATTAGGCATAGTTTGAGGCAAAAGCATCGTAATAATCCCTCAGGTGATTATTTTTGAAGACTCAATTTTTCCTTCCCCATAACTTAGACAGAGTTTTGTTATAACACCAGGTTACCAGTTGTAATTTTACAAGAAAAACTCGGTTAATCAAGACATAACAAAAAAGTACAAAAACTACCAATTCATATTAGAAGAGTACGATCCCAGATATCCAACAATTTGCTAGGTCCGTATCGCACGCAACTTGCACAAGAACTGAAAGAACAAATCAAAGGACAGAGATTTCACTTTCTGAGCTGATGTTTTGGTTTTGTTGCAGTCAAACGAAGAAATGAATATTCAAAATTGTACTTTGGGATCGCTACATTCAGCTGAATTCAGACAATTCAAAAAAGCATATACATCAAATGAGTAATTTTTTGTGTAGCAGAAAATCATGCATCAAAATATGTCACTTAACAAAAGCAAACAGTACTGTTCGTTAAAAAAAGGTTGTCGTACACGGGACTCAAAATTTACAGCGAATCCGGACAGTCTTGGACACAAGACATTCAGGATTTTAAAGAGCTCTACAACGACATCGGGAAAGTAAATCAACTGTCAATTTAAACAAATGTAAGCAAATGTTAAACGAAATTGAACACCAAAGAGCAAAATATTTTTTTGTGTGCACTAAAATCTAAACGTAACAGCTTCATCCAAAACCTTGATGAAGATGTAAAATTTTTTTAACAGGAAAGCATGTTTAATAGAAGCCATATTAAAGGCTGACACGATTTCCATAAGATGACCTTTGGCCTTGTGAAATCTCTTGAGAAAAAAGTACAAAATACGGTCAACAAAGTATACCTACCCAGTAGAAATAATGGTCGTTATTAAGAGATGCATTAATAAAGGTAATAGATCATTAGAGGACGCAAGTAATGTAAAATGCGACCGGTCGACACATAGTAGACTTAACGTGTAATACGGGTAATTCATTGAGTTGCTTTAAACAAACCAAAACGCAAATCACCAAGAAAAAGAATTAAAGAAAGTTGGTAAAGTGTTTTCTACTGCTAGGACTTGCTGCTCAGTAATATTAGGCAAGCATACCATTATAAATTGCATAATCAGAGCAAAAAGAACGCAACAGTAATATACTTTAAAAAACAATACTTATTTGAAGTATTGATCTAATATAAAGACTTATAAAAACGATAACAAAATGATATCTTTTGTGATTTAATTCGCATTATGCAAATAAGGACTTGTATTGCAAGTGTAATTGTCACTTTCAAATGGAAAAAAAAATTTCAATATGATTATTAAATTTGCACACAAGTCGCGCTTAAAAGCTTGTAAATACGATTGATCCATATAATTTGTGATATGATCAGTTCATGTATCCATACAACATAATTACTTGTTTCTAGAAATTTTCTATATTGTTTTGATGTGCCAACATCTTTATGGAGAAGAGATTACTTTTTTCTAGCATATCCTGTTTCCTTTTATCGCTGTACGCCCGTTCTAAAAAGGTAGTACTAACAAAGCCTCTTTTTTCGTTTTCTGTTCTTTTTGAAAAGAGGAAATGTTGGGCATCGTTACACTTATTTCAGTGTTGTTGAGCTTAGTAAATGGTGATACATATTTACACATGCCAAAAGGTTCCAATGACCGGTTAAACGAGCAAGCAGCCGCACGTGACAACGAATATAGACTGTTTAACTCACAAAATAATAATCGTGGTGGTTACAATGTAGGTGACTTAGATCCGCAAAATGGATTTACAAGCAACGACTGGATGGCAACAGCTACAGAAATGTATGATTTTCGATTCCTCAACAATCAAGGAGAATTGCAAAAACAATACGAAATGGTAAGAATCTTACCTTTGTTTTCTATGACTCTCTCTGTTGAAGCAAATTTGTTACATTACAACTTTATGAACAAATACATTTTTACAGTTGTATTTCGAGCAGAGCCAACTAAGTGTTACTTGGACAAATCAGGTGTACACTATTTTTTAAAAAATTTCAGGTAATTTTTTCTCAATGACCGAACTCTTGTTTGAATTTGAATTCTTTTAGCATGGCACAGGAAATCCAAAAGAGAACACTGCAATGATACTGCAGTTCATTTGTGATACTTTTCCTCGTGCAAGTAGCGCAGGTTCAGATGGAAAGTATGGACCAGATAACAGTATGTCAGGATTTGCCAATGGTGCCGTTTCTGCAGTTTAGTCCACATTTGCAATGTACTTGTTTTTTTGCTAATAAATACGTATACCCACAAAACTGAAAATAAACAAGTCAACAGCAAAAAGAATGAGTTTTGGTTTATTTTAAAAAAAAAAACGCACAAAAATGTCTAGCAATTGGCAGCAACAATGCGACAGCATGGATTACGTGTGGAATTGTACAATGGTGGAAATACCAATACGCCTGACGCACCAGATTTAACTTCAGATTCGGTAATAGGCACGTATCAGAACAATAACGCAAATGATCGAGGCCGACGAGAGTCAGAAGAGTATTACGCGTTATGTAATGCGAGATCTCGGAATAAAGGTTGGAAAGGAAAAGAGGGGGGGG
>ASPP01002308.1:0-11749 GCA_000512085.1 Reticulomyxa filosa
GTGGCTCCATTACAAAATCGAAAGATAAATGTATGCAAATATATAAATGTTACGACTTTAGTTTAGTTATATATATTTTTTAAAATTAATATCAACAATTGTTTAATTTTAACAATCCATTTTAATGTTTCACATCATAAAAATATTAAAACGATAACACTTGGACATGGATACGTGTTTGAATATTATTATGTTTTACAACTTAATGACGTAACAAAAAGTTCAAACAAGATTCAATCAACTTAAACTTTTTTTTTCTTATTTCGATTAAAAACTTATCTGCAATTGGTCCTCAATACATCAAAAAGTGTTAGAAGAACAGCAATGAACAAAACAGAGGACGAAAAGAGTGCAAAACAATTAGAAAATCGAGCAACTCTGTTTTCTCGTGAGCATTGTTTCAACAAAGATTGGATATTGCAATCGAATAAGCAAGAACAAATCAACTACTTTATTTGTTTGTATTGTAAACATGTTGCCAACAGCCCTATTGAATTGAATTGCATACAGCACAAACAATTGACTTGTCCATTCATTATTGGTGAAAATTGTTTGAATCAATTTCTAAAAGACAATCCTAATTCTTGCCCTGTTCAATCTCATAATGATTGTAAGTATTCCCAAAGCAAATTGGCCCAAGTACAAATTGATGATTTACAAGTTACATGCCCACGACAATTTGAAAAGGATTTACAAGCACCCACACAAGAAGGAGAAGGAAATGAAAAATTGTGTGTGATTTCAAAGGAAGAATTAAAGAATTAAATGATCATTTGGACAATTCTTGTATTTTGAAGTTATTGAATTGTTGGTACAAATCATTTGGATGTGATCACACTTGTTCCAAACAGAAATTACAAGAACACTTGGTTTCAAACTTAAAAGTTCATTTTGATTTGGCTGTCAAATTTGTTGAATCATTGAAACAAACCATCCAACTTCATCAAGTTCTTTAAATATATATATATATATATTTTAATGCTATTATAAAAAACAAACCCGAACAATTACAAATAACAAAAAATAACAAAAGGATGAGATAATACAATTAAAATTGCAAGTAGAGTCATATAAAAAAAAAAACGAAGAAAATCTAGTATTGGCCAATGAAAATACTGAGTTGAAGAAAGAAATAGAGTCGAAACAAAAAGAATTGTTGGCAAAAACCCATGAAATGGAAAAACAGAAAAGAGAATCTCAGCAAGAATTACTCAAACTTTGTGCTGATATTGGAGTCATGCAAAAAGAGTTTGCTGAAAAGGAAAAGCAATACCACGAAAAGTTAATTAAATTATTGGAAGAGAAGAATGAAAAACTCACTCCACACACCCAACAGATGCCCAGCAAAGATGAACAAAAAGAAGATAATAAGATGTTATCTCTCGACACTAAACATTCTCCCGCTTGCACTTTCGACTGGTGTCACTCTTTTAAATTGCTCAACACTTGCTATGAGCACTCCAAAACTGTGTATAATATTCAATACTCATCCATTGATGGTAATCGCTTTCTTTGTTCCGCAGCAGATGATGGCAAAGTTTGTGTGTGGAATTTGGATACAAATAAACAGAAACAGATCTTTGATGGACACTCTGGATGCGTTTATAGTGCAAAGTTCTCTCCATATCATAGTAATCAAAATCGTCCTACCATTTGCTCTGCATCGTATGACAAAACTATTCGTTTTTGGGATATCGAAACAGCACAGCAATTTCAAATTTGCGAAGGCCACACTAGTTATGTGTATGGCATTCAATTTTCATCATTCACTGGTGGAAAATATTTGTGTTCTGCGTCTCATGACGATAGCATTCGTCTTTGGGATGTTGAGACAGCTAAAGCATTGCACATTTTCAAAGGACATTCGCATAATGTTTGGTGTGTTGAGTTTTCCCCATTGCAAAGCAACAATAAATATAGCAATAGCTACGGTGTGATTGGTGGCACTGGATATACCATTTGTTCTGGGTCATTTGACAAAACTGTTCGTTTGTGGGATATCGAAAATAAACGTCAATTAGTTGTTTTCAACGAACATCAAGGTTTTGTAAGAAGCGTAAAATATTCACGCAATGAAACAGGTATTGTTGATAGCAACATGATATGCTCAGCATCAGATGACAAAACGATTCGATTGTGGGATATTCGAACACAAAAACAAAGTAATAGCTTAAAAGGACACACAGATGCTGTCCGAGCTGTAGATTATGTACCATTCGAAGATGGCAACATAATATGTTCTGGGTCAACTGACAATACAATCCGATTTTGGGATATCCGAACCAATAAACAATTACATTGTATTACTGGTAATGCTGAGATAAATTCTTTTGAATTTATAAAATTTGACCAGAAAACCAAAAACAGTACCAGGAATGGCTGTGGTTATGCTTTATGTTATGGTTCCGGCAATGGTCGTATTCATTTTTTGGAGTAACAAGTTTGTTTTTAAATTTTGGCTCAAAACACTTTTTCATCGTTTTTTTGCTTGAAACATTGAAGAATTAACAGCAAAGCCAAATTTTGTCAAAGTCAAACTAATTTTTAATTCAATGGCAAATTTTTTTTTTGAACCCACAGTTCACGTTAAATGTAAAGTTTCTAACTTGTCTGTAAAGGAGATAAGCTATAAAAAAACATTTCACTTTTGGTCTTTCGTCCTTTGCATTAGAATATTTGAAAAAAAATTTGAAATTGATCAAAATAGGTAACACAATTAATCAATGAAATATAATTAATCATATTTTGATGATGCAGTTGTGTTTTTTTGTTTTTGTTACATCGACAGTGTTTGTATTTTTGTTGCTGAATAAGAGGCTATCTTAAACAAAGATCTTTATTTGTTACTGAAGTCGTCGTCATCACATCCGATTGTACAATAGACAGACATAATTGTATTGCCATTTGGTGAAATATCTTGTCACGTGATGAAGAGATTTTGTGATCATCTTTTGAAAACTGAAAGCTTATTGTATCGTTATGCACTTGCAAGAAGATTCATAATTTGAAAGTATATACAGTTAGTGACACACCAAAATGACACCTTATGAAGACTATTGATTTTGTAGTACTCATGATGTCGTAATAAGCAATTCTCGCAATCCAAGTGAACTTTGGAACCCCTTTATTCTAAAAACACACTACTCACTTTCACGACTTGTCTTTCCTCTTTCACTTGTGGAATCTTGTTATTTGTTTTTTCTTTTATTTAATTTATTACTCTCTTGTTTTAAATTGCTCAAAAGAGCGAAAACCTTTCGTATTACAGTTTGCTCATTTTAATTTATTAATTTTTGTAATTTTTTTTGTTTTATTTTAAAAGTATTTACTTTCATTTTTACTATAGTAAAATTCAAAGTAAAGTTGACACATAAAATGGCTCTTATATAGATGATGATTTTCTACATGAAAAAACAACATTCAGACCTAATTTTTTAAAAAATCTACAAATTGTGTATTTTTCAATATCATTTTGGTTTTTTATTACATCTTTCATAATTTTTTAAAAAATTTGAATATTTTATTGATTTTTGAAAATTTTCAAGAAAAAGTTGACAATCGTGCATATGTCGTAATAATGAAACTTGCCAACTTTTTTTAAAGCATTTTCAGAAAGTCCTCAATGCATAGATATTTGTAAAAAAAAGATTAGTTTTCTACGTTGCATAGTTTTTGAGAAAACTAAATTTTTTGTTAACAAAATTTTTTTTTGCAGAATTTAATGTTATTTCAAAATTTGTACATTGTGAAGGTATAATGGTTTTTGACTACTGTTTGCATTGTATTTACTTATCATTCTTTTTGCTTTTTTTTGTCTAATCACAAACAAGTCAAACGAATTCAAAAGCATAAGAACTAAAATTTTTTTTGTAGAAGATTGTTTTTAATGAAAATTACCATTTGGTTAAATCACTTTTTGACTTGTATACTGCTTGTATTCTATATGCATTGACTTTGTTAATTTTTTGCCTTCTTTTGATTTGAATGATCTATTTTTGAATATTTTTTTTTAATATCAAACAAAGATTTTCGATTTTGTTCAGGTCTGTAGAATTTAGAGTTAAATTCAATACTTTGATAGCATTTTGTTCAAACCGTTATTTTGCTGTCATTGCTGTGTGGCTGATTGCATTATCTTGCAGAAATATACAATCTTCATTATATTATAAACATCAATTAATGCTTTTTGAGCATTTCATCACCTAGAACTTCTTTGTAAATATATTCATTGACACATCAATTAATGTTACATGCATAACCAGGTCCTACACTCCAAAGCTAGACCATAATATTATGCTTCTACTAACAATTTTTGATGTTTTATGATTGAACGTCAGCTTACATTTACGGACACATTAATGACTTACACGAAATTTTTTTGCAACTTTGAGCAAACTCCAGCAATGACGCAACAGATAAACAGCAAGTCTTTTGTTAAATTTTTCAATAATTTAGCAATTTTCAAAAAAAATATTAAAAAGCTCAAATATCAAACTACATTGAACTAAAAAAAAAAGAAAAAAAGGATAAAATATTGAAATAATTAGTAAAGATTTAATAAAAAACCAAAATGATATTTAAAAAGGTACACGATTTGTAGATATTTTTAAAAAAATTTGGTCTGAATGTTGTTTTTCATATAGAAAATCAATCATTTATATAAGATGCAGTTTTAGGTGTCAATTTACTCTGTATTTGTTTATTTTTTTATTGTTAGAAGATATCATTTTTACGACAACTTTGCAACTGTTTTTTTTTTATTGTGTACATTTTGATTTGTGATGATTTTTGACAATTACATCTTTGTGTTAATGCATTTTTTAATTTTTGTGTTTTGTCAAGGTTATGTCTATTTTTATTACTTTCAGTTTTTAGAGTTTTCTATGCTTCCTGCAAAACATCAAACTTCAAGGAGACACAATTATTTTAATTATGCTATTATGATTTTCAATTATAAAATTCGATATTACTCTTTTTATATTTATTAAACATTTACAGTCTAACGTATGCTGCAAAAAACTCAAAAAAGCTTTCTTCTAATTTCAATTACTAATGCAAAAGACCGTGCAAAAAAAAAATCACGCAAAAACACTAAAAATTATGGAAAAAAAAACAAATTATCCCAAAAATATTATTATTGTTGGAAAAGTATTATCACAATAAGATAAAACTAAATATTTTTATCTGGATAAACATATTAATAATGCTATGATTTTGTGGGATAAAATTAGAAATGAGAATACAAGAAATAAAAGAACATTCAGTGAAAGTACAAAATATTGACATTTCATAAATGGAAATACTGTTGTGTTATTGTTTGGTGATAAGACAATTCGATTGTGAAAAGCATTATAAACAAAAATTCAAAACTTAAGTAATTTTTTATTCATTTTATGAATAATTTTGAAAATGTAAGCAAACAAAGCTTGCCAACAAGAAATAATCATTCGTCCAAATTCTTTTTGTTAGATAATGTAACAAAAAATTTAATATACTGAAGAATTGTTGTGCTGGTATTCATAACTAAGAAAAACATTCTTGTTTTATTAAATGGATTTACTATTTTTATTCAAAAAAAGTGTCATCATTTGTTAAGATAACTGTTCTCCCCAAATACAAATATTGCCTTTGACTGCACCATAACATAAATAAGTACTATTTATATTTTCATTCTTTCTCAATTGTGCAAATTTAAGACATAATATTCCATTATCTCTTTCATCTCCTTTAATCACATGCAACTCCTTATTTGATCGAATATCCCAAAATCGAATTGTATTATCCCATGATCCAGAACATATCACATTTGAATTACCACCAATTTCGATATTACTTACTACAAGTGGGGAATATTCGACATCATTCACACTACTTATATGTCCATTGAACAATTCAATTTGTCTACCAGATCGAGTATCCCACAAACGGACACTATTATCATCTGATCCAGATAATATTGTATTTTCTCCACCATAAATTCCTAATTCAGTTGAACAATATTTTACACTCCTAATACCATCTTTATGCCCTTCAAATACAATAAGTTGTTTATTTGTTTCAATATCCCATATGCGAATGGTGTTATCAAATGATCCAGAACAAATTGTATATCCATTTCCACCAATCAATCCAATTCCATTACGTCTGTTGCTTTGCAATGGTGAAAAGTCTACACACCAAACACTATCTTTATGTCCTTTGAAAACATAAGATTTATAAGTTTCAATATTCCATAAACGAATAGTTTTGTCGGCAGATCCAGAACACAAGTATTGACCACCATTAAATGGTGAGAATTCAATGCCACTAACCCAACCTTTGTGTCTATTGAATACTTGAAATTGTTTATTATCTTTGATGTCCCAAAAACGAATAGTTTTGTCAAATAATGAAAAACAAATAACATTGCGATTATGATTGTTATAATGATATTGTGAAAATTTTACACAATACAAAATATTGAAATGTTCGTCAATTGTTTGAATTTTTTTACTTGTCTTTACATCCCATACACAAATTGTATTATCGTATGATGAAGAATAAATAAATTGACATCCATCAAATGCTGAATAATCAATGCTATTTACCGATTTTCTGTGTCCACGAAATATTTTGAGTAACTCAGATGATGAAAAAAACGTGTCAAACATGAATATTATAATTGCCTGTATTAAATATTGATTATGAATAATAACAAAAAATAAATTTTTAAATAAACAAATGAAACATAACATAATTGACGACAAGTTTGCCGAACTCATGAATCCACCCTAATTTAATATTTAATATTCGAACCCAATAGTTAACAATTACTTTAATTTGTTCTTCTGATAGATTTATCTAAGCAACATACAGTGAAAACTTAAGGACAGACAACTTTCTGAAAGATTTGTTAAAATAAAACTTACCACTGGTGGTTGTATTGATATTGCTTTTTTACCGAGAGAATTGCCCATTTTTAAACTTCTGTTTTTGTTTCTCTTAGATGATGACGTAGAATACTTAGAACTTTTTTTATCCATGAATGGCAGCCAAAGCTACAGTGTAATGTAAAGATTTACAATTATACTTTGCAGTCGCAATCTCTTGCAAACTTTTGAAAAAAAATAACTTTAATTTCTTTTCAATTTTGTTTTTCGTATGCCAATTCTCTCTCGATGTAAAACGAAAGCTTTAAGATTTATTCATCACAGTTGAAGAAAATTTTATTTAATATTGAGTGAAGACAGCACGTATATGCATAGTATTAGAGGAAAAAGTAAATTTGTAATAATGTCGATACACATGAAAAAAAAAGGAAGTGAATGATATAAGGATTGAACAAAATGGTGGAAAGAAACAAAATATTACTTACTATAAATGGTGAATATTCAATGACATTCGTCCATAAACACTTGAATTTGTTGATCAGATCAAATATCCCCGACAAGACACGAAAAGAAAAAAGTGTGTACTGTAAAAAGAGAAGAGTTTTGTAGGTATGAATATTCCTGAAATTTTTTTCAACGAAAATGTCAGAAACCTCTGTCGATTGTTTGATCCCTTGACAATTCTCCTAGAGGATTTGGAAGTTATGTGCAAGAAAAGACTTATCTCACATAAAGCAAAAACTTGACTCAAAAGAAATAACTGATAAATTTAGCAACGATGTTCTTTAAAAAAAATCAAAAATATTGAACATGATGAAAGCGTATAAAACCAATCGGAAGCAGTAAACACGTTGCAAACAATAGTACCCGCTTTATGCCCTGAACGAACTGCAAAAGAATTTTACAAAGCATTAGAACAATACTGTTTTCCAGTTGAAGTTCAAGCGTGTCCCCAGACGCGTACTCAAACACCGAGGCATTGGCAGCCAAAGAAGAAGTGCTGTGCGCCATTGGTATTAAGTCATGCATAGCAAAAAATTTCCTTTTTTTTTAAGATAGTAAGAGGTGAAAAAAAAAGTCATAAACACCTCCTCTTTTGTTATAAAATAAGAATAACTTTATGTATACGTATGAAAGAAAAAAAAAAGGGCCAGACAGTAGTACCCAAAAAAAATTAAGAACATTATTAAACATAAAATAAACAATTAAAAACTAAACAGCTGAGCAATTGGGTCGCACTGAATTGATAGAGTACACAGGCGGAAGTGAGCCAGCAGCAAAGAATGTGCTGCCATTGCTGGAAAAACTGGCAATGGTAGAGGAAACAGTGATTCGACAAGCAGCAGTGACATCATTTGCAAAATTAATAGCGAAGCTGAAAGTGGACCATGTGAAGACATATGGCTTTCCAATCCAATCGAGATTGGCAGAAGCGAGCTGGTTTACTAGTCGTTGCAGTGCAGCAGCACTAACTCCAGGATTGTACAAAGTATTACCATTAGAGGAAGATAAAAAAAGTCTTTTGGAATGTCACAAACGTCTTTGTAATGACGAAATGCCAATGGTGAAGAGTGAGGCATACAAGAATTTAGTGCCATTGATAGATGAAATGAAATCACCAGCTTTGGTTGTTTCGTATACACGTCCTTTACTAGAAACTCTTCAAAGTGAATTGATGGAAACCATGCGCCAATCCCATGTCGATATAACAAAAAAGATTGCAGAGAAATTGGAAGAAGAAAAATCTCAGGACGTTATTCCCGGATATGTCAAAATGGCCGTGGAGGATGACTCATGGCGCGTTCGAAAACACATAGCGGAAAACTTGGCGGATATTTGCTCGCATTTGAAACCCGCCAAAGTGTCGGAAGAAATCGGACCGCTGTATATTAAACTGCTCGGCGACAGTGAACCTCAAGTGCGAAAGGCTGCCATTAGCGTGCTGGAAGGAATTACAAAGGCCAGCGATGGACAAAACTTTGCCCAAAAAATGATGAGTGGCACCTTGCAAACTCTGGTGTCTGACAGTGTGGCGGAAGTGAGAGAAACATTGGCCGAACAGGTTGCATGTTTGGGTGACTACTTGGGAAAGGAAGGTGTCAAGGAAAAGCTATTGCCTGTTTTGAAAAAACTGGCGTCGGATGAAAGCCCTGTTGCTCGGCTCAACTTGTGTTCCAAATTGGGCAATGTCTGCAAACTGTTGGGTCTGGAGTTGTTTGAATCCGATATCCTGCCTTTATTGAAAGAGGTCACCATTGATCAACGATGGCGTGTCCGCAATTCCATTGTCGTTAACATTGCTCAAATTGGAGTTATTATGGGAAAGGACAAGTTTGCCAAATCCCGTCTTAAAGAAATCCTCATTCAATCTTTGAGAGACCCCGCTTATACTGTCAGAGAAACTGCTTCCAAGCAAGTGCAAAGCTTAAATCAATCCTTTGGATTTGATTGGATGTCGGAAAACTTGTTTCAGCCTATGAAAAGTTTGTATAAAGAAAGTGGAAACTATCTCCATCGAATGGTACCTCTGAAAACGGTCCAACTTTTGTCCAAGGATCTCAGCGGAGCCCAAATCAAAAGTGAATTTGCTGCAATGTTAACGAGTGCCTTAAATGATCCCATTTCTAATGTACGTTTCATAGCTTGCAAAGTATTAGTTGATGTTTTACCACGTCTTGACAGTACCAGTATTGGGCAATTCAAAACAGCTTTGGACAAATTGGCAGCTTTGTTTTTCTATTTTATTACAGTAAAAAATTTTTAAAAATAACACGCCCCTTTTTTTTTTTGATTTTTACTTGATTTAATAGAAACAAGATGAAGATCCAGATGTTGCTTTTTTTGCCGCGGAGGCGTTGAAAGCATGTTAAACGTGAAGCACTTGTGGATGATTTGAATACTTGTTTTTTTGTTCAATTTTTTTTGCGCTTTTTTTCCTCTCCCCCTATCAAACCAAAAAAAAAACGTCGCATTTTTCGTAATGCTGATGGTTTAGAGAAAAAAAAAGTTACTTTGTCAGCAAAGGTTTCTTGTTTTCCGTGTCAAATCAATGACAATCACTTGTCATTGCATCACATAACTGTGAAATCTGTGGGAAAAAATATTATTGGATCATGTATGTCTCACAAGCAAAACCTATTTTTCAAAGCGTACAACATAGTGCATTTTTCCAAGCGACAATTTAGTCCAGAATTGCATGTAATAAAAAAAGGGAACCAGCAAGAAAAACGCTTACGTACACAGTAACAAAAAAAGGAATCCTTTTACAAAATAAAAAAAACTTTTTAAAACCTGCGTTAGATAATAATTTGGCAAAGAATGCTCCAATTACTTTGCTGGCTGACTCTCTTCATTTCCGCTTTGGAAGGTGCGCCTACCACCCGTCGTCCGACAACACCTCCTCCGACAACGCCTTCCCCAACAACGCCTTCCCCAACAAAAATACCTACACTTATGCCTACCCTTCCACCGACAAAGGGAACAGAAGCCCCTACACACCGACCAACAACCATTCCTACAAGCGCTCCGACATGGGCACCAAGTATGTAAAATTGATGTTTGGTTTGTTTGAAAAAAAACTGCTTCTCTCTTTCTCAAAACAATAAACAACAAAATAAAACATGTCTGCCCATGCAATAGCAATACTCCTGGAGAGTAATGACGATGTGGAAGTCAAAGTAAATGTAACCCTTGTAGGGTCTGAAGTCGCGGATTTGTGCACAGATGCGAATTTGAAAAAATATAAAGATACGTTGCAAAACATATTTATCGCAGCTTCGAATGTGAAGAGTAGCGATATTGTATCGGTTAGTTGCAACCGTTGTTGGAAAAAGGGGGGGGAAGGGGCAAAAAAAAGAGGAAAAAAACCTACATGAAAATTTTTTTAAAAAAAGTTGTTTAAAAAAAAACGTATACTATATCTTTAAATTTTATTTTGGATAGTCAAAACTTGCTGACTGCAGTATGATCAACTCAGGTTCGATTTTACTGCATGAATTGCGAAGTAGCAATCCTCGAACAAAATACAGTGTAGGACAACGAATAAGCAGTGGGGATTTTATTGAACAATATCAAACGGATTTGGATTTGGCGTTTAGCTCTGTCCTTGTGACAAATGTGAAGCTGATGGAATCAGCTGTAGTCCCAAAAGAGAAATCCAAAAGACATCCTTTTGCAGACTTTTTTTCTCCGTATTTTGGGTTGGGAGTGGTTATTTTGGCAGTTTCTGTATTGTGGTGTTTGTTATTGCGAGCGGAAGATGGTGAAACTGATGATTTGCGATTAAAACAATTGCAAGAGGAAAAACGTAAGTTTGAACTGAAATATGGGCTTATTGAAGAGGATTCGTTGGACCGAACTGAAAAAGAAATCCTTGAATCAGTGGAAATGGCTGATAATACCAAAGAAACTACTGGAACACAAGGCGAAACAAAAACGTCAAGCACTGATGCTCAGCCACAGACACAAACCCAGATCCAAACCGAAACTCAAGATCAAGCCCAAATCCAACCTCAGACCCAAGATCCAAACGGCGAAAAAAATGCCACTTCCCAATATGCTTACAGAGCTAGCGTTGTCGACGAAGTAAAGCATGTGAAAAATCCTGAAGAACGGGAATCCGTTGATTTAGATCAGATCAAAGATCCTGGAAAAAAGCGAAGAAAAACACAAGAGTATCTTAACAATTTGTGGGACGACAAGACCCAAAAAGCACCCAAGGCAGCAGCAGAAGAAGAAGAGGACGAACAGGACGAACAGGACGAACACGACGAACAGGACGAAGAGTAATTCATTGCTCCTTGAAAGTGTTGTTGTAAATAGAATATTAAACAAGGAGAGTTGTGATTGTCTTGCCAAGACGAGATTCATGTTTTTGTTGT
>ASPP01002332.1:0-21193 GCA_000512085.1 Reticulomyxa filosa
AGAAAAACAAGGAAGTAAGAAGTAGTTAACTGAGGAAGTTTAACACAAAGGGGGCTCCTCAGTTCCATACGAGTTCAACCATGTGTGATAAGGACTTGCCCTACAATGCATAATTTTGTTTTTTCATTGTTACAAAAACAATAGAATTATAAATAAAAAAAAAAAAGATAAAATATGTGCAAGAAATTGATTTCTTTAAAGGTTATTGTGCCGATGAGAAATGTGGAATTTCATTGACAATACAATTGTTGCTTTATATTACGAAAACAGTTACATTATGTGATATAGACTCTCGAAAAGAATTCAAACGCTTACAGAATATTCGGAATGTGTTTGTATAGCAAAGTTTTCGACTAGTGGTACCTTGTTCATGTGCTGAGTAAAAAATTATAACATCATCTAATACCAAACAGTTAATGTATGGAATAAAGAGTTAGTGAAATGTTGTCGAATTGAATCATTGGACTTATAATAAGGCGTACATTGTATACAAACATCATTTTTAAAAACAAACAAAAAAGCAAAGTGAAACATATTATCAACTCTGTATAACACACTTACATAATGTTTCAGTGAAAGGGCAATCTGGGAATTTATATACGACATCCAAAGAAACTACGATTCTTATTGCAAATATGTAATAGCTGCCAAAAGACCAAAAATCAATAAATACAAATCTATAGAAAAAGAAACAGTATCAAACAACGTTGGTGCACATTGTGCAATAATCGAATTTTTCGGTGCAATTCGAAAGATATATTTAGACATAATTTACAAATTGTCAATACAATATTCATATTGTTTGTTTTTTATATTTTTCAAATAAATTGATATTAAATAATGTTCCATATTCTTCATTATATTCATTTTTTTCTGGTCTTCTCGAAATTTATCACAAATTCATTTCTAATTATTCTTCAATTTTCATTTGGATTCTTTGCATCTGTCCACTTAAGAGTAACCGAAGTCATAGATTTACGTTCAACACTTAGCTCCAATAATTTGATAACAATATCATTAATCACCAAATGATTGAATCATATAATGAACTGTTGATTATCAGACACAAAATTAAAAATTTTGTGACTAATTTAATCATTGATCGTACTGTCCAATAACTTGATGTTTTCTTGTATTTGTATCCATTGCATTATTCTTACAAATATTTTCAATTATATTAACTTACTTTTTTAATCATTGAAAAGGAAAATATATACAAACAACAAATAAATACATAATTCAAAACGAAACGTCATAAAAGGTTTTAAATGAATCTTGTAAAATTTAATGTTATATAAACATTGTCAAGTTTTTCAGTAAACATTGTGTCAACACAATCGATCAAACTATCTATTCTTTTGTTTATATTTGCAATAATTTCGTCTATTGTTTATTTCTTTGATGATTTCTTTTAAGTCATTTTTCCATTTTACCACTCATTATCTTTTTCCTTTATTTCATCAATCGCATTTACAATTCTATCTTTTTTTCTTGATCATATATTCATACAACCACAACATGATTGTCTTATATGCTTTCATTTTGTATTCTTTCGTGCACCTGAAAGGCTAATACTTGCCTCATCTGCAAATGATGCAGATTTTTCGTCAATATTTTCATACTTTCTTGCTGTTTGGGTGGAAGACATTTGCAAAAATGATTGCATTGAATATATTTTCTTTATCAATCCAAAATCAAGATCTTTTTACACCTAATTTTTTTTCCCTTTTTCAAAAATTCGTTGAACAAGTTTCCTTGTGTTCCCAGCAGCTCTTTGAATACTTCAATTTGTGAAAAGCAGACACTAAAACGAGTTGAATGTAACGTTCCAAGTACATTGCACTTAACGCAGAAAAGACGCGGTCAGTTGTGAGAAAATTTTCGTTAAGAATAGATATTACAAAATGTTGATACTTAAAAAACGAACAATCAAGAAATGATTGCAAAGGGGGTGTACAAGTTTTGTTCGAACTTCTACGAGTATACGTATTTGCTCGCCATGAAATAAAAGCTAGCGGCATGAGCAGAAGTGTCTCCGTTAGGAAACTCAAAGTACAATAACTCGTGATCATATCCGTCATCGAAAGACCGACAAGTGGTTGCAAGATTGGCGTAGTCAAAGTCATTATGGGCCCTCAAGACCGTGGAGTCATTGTAAAAAGTGGATAACCTCAAAATGACTCCATCCAACAACGTGGCATTGGCAATTAAATACAAGTCATTAAAAACGGAAATGGAAACTGGAGGAAGAGCTCTATCTACAAAATAATCACCGATCAGTAGCTGATAATTGCTTGGGAGTACATTGATGTCGTATTGATAAGCCTTTTGCGTCAAGTATTTGTCCACGACTGGCAGTAGTTGCAACAAGATGTCGTAAGACCAAACTGTTGAATCGGGGACTTCGTCTTCTAATGCCACTGTAAACACTCCTAATTTGTAGTCCGGGACCATGGCTACACTGCTACGGTACCCGTTCAAGCTCCCTTGCTTTGATTTAAACCAAACTCCAGTTTCACCTACATTGAACATATTTTTTTTTATTTTTAAAAAAAAGGAGTGGCTCTTTTTTTTCCCACAAGTATTTTTTCACCAAAAAAATATGGAGCCTCTTGTTTGCAAGAGTATACGTAAACGTATATGTAACCATTAGAAGTGGAGTTGAAGTAATTATAAGCCATTTCCCATGGACTGCCAATGGCACCCAATCCATCATTCAACAGCATCTGAGGCGTCAGCATTTCATTGACAGTGAACCCATCCAGCAATTGATTGGGATGTTCGTTGACGGTGATATTGTTTCGGAACATGAATTGCATGAGTTTGGCCAAGTCGTTTGCGCTCGCCAACATACCTCCAGCGGGGTTTTCAAAGCCTATACTGTGAAGACGGACGGGTATCAATTCGCTTTGATTTAAAGGATTGGTTGTCACTCCAACCGCACTTTGAGCAATGACATTGGGATCAGAGTAATTAAAGCCGGTATACTGCGATAAGTTCAATCCACGAATGATAATCTCTTCCATTACCTGCTCATACGTCATTTGTTGCATCTCATTCACCCGACTCAGAGCATATCCTAACACTGCTATACCCAAATTCGAGTAATGGAAGCGCTCATTCTGCGGCATCACTACGTACTCCTTCGACACCAGTTCAAATACCTCTGCCGCCGTGCATTCTCTTGTTTATTTCGTTATATACATATATGTATATATATATATATATATCTATATATATTGGACACAAATAATTGAGGAGTATGTAGTATACGTAAATATTGAACAAAAAAAAAAAAATGACCCCCCCCCTTGCCTTGAACTAAACTGCGTCCATGAACAAGGGTAAGGCACTTCACGAGGTAAACCACTGTTATGAGATGACAATTCCCTCAAGGTAATCGGCCTGTTGCTGTGATAAGGGGATCTTATCTTGAACTGGGGGGCGTATCTAGTGACCGGGTCGTCCAAGTTCAGCATTTGTGCGTCTCGGTAATAGTACAAGAGCACGTCGGTGAACACCTTGGTAATGGAGGCAATTTGCACCAAGTTGTCGCCGTTTGGAGGGGGTGCGTTCTTCGCAAAGTAGTCGCTGCTCCCGTAGCCTTTCACGAACAACAACGTTTGGTCCAATACGATACTGGTGATAAAGCCTGGCACGTTGTTCGTCGTTGTCACATTCAAAATAAACGCGTCCACCTCTTCCAACGCATTTGTAAACAGAGAACTATCCAAATAGAACGTTGGATTGGGATATTCTGGACAACTCTTAACCAGCCATGTCCCTAGCACCCAAAAAATAAAACGGTTGATCGAGTTCATAATTTCTAATATCAATACAATCACTCCCCCTGTTCTAAAGAAAGAAAAAAGCTAGCCAAACGACACATCGACAAACAATAAAATGTTTCAAATTTCTGAAAATATCTTAGAAGAGTTGAATCTGTACGAAATTCATGCGAAGCAAAAAACAGCTTTAAATCAATTCTTAAAGTGTTAAATTTGAACAATTTGTCAAAATGATTATTATAACTAAACATGAACTTCCATTAATTGAGTTGATTTGTGAAAAAATATTATAAAAAGTAAAAAAAAGTGTGATTAATGTGCTTATGATTTATAATTATTTTTCAGAATTTAGTTTATCGAATGTAAATAAAACCAATTATTGCCTAAGTCAAGGGCATTCCATTTATATATTTTTTTGTATTAATAATTTTGATATGTTACATAAAAATATTCAGTATATATACATTTTCATCTTACATGAATCAAACTTCTTTTTTTCAAATTTTTACAAAATACTTTCTTTTTTGCAAAGAATAGCAGTATAATCAAATTCTTTTGTTCATTGTGATAGATCGCAATACAAAGATTTGTCATTTTTTAGTTTTACATATTAGAGTATACGATAGTTTTCATTGTTTCAAAAAAAGGCATACAATCGATAAGAAAACAATCTAAATGATCAGTTGTAGACCACCAACACTTGCAAAAAATTGTTGCATTTCAGTTTTTTTAGTTTCTGTTAAGTTTTGATTGGCATCCATTTTAAGTAATGTCAATCGAGACAATTTTGCCGCGTTGTCTCGATGTCCGAAAAACCGAAGTAAGTAATCACAAGTTCGATCTGAAATTCCAGTGGCATTGAGGTTGAAGCCAGTCAAATTATAAAAAGGCAAAACTTTGTCCACCAACATTTTAGTAGATTCATCGGTTATTTGTTTGTTATCAGAAATGTCTAGCCATCTATTGTCGAATTTTGTGATATAATATACGTTTATTTTTGAAGTTTCAGATTTCAAACATAAACCCTCTTTGTTATATTATTTTTTTTGTTTATTTTTTTTTTTGCAGAACAGCAGAGCCTTGGAAGTATTTTGCGATAATGCGTCAACCAGAATTTCAAAACATTTGTCATTCAATTGGTTGTTTGATAGTGTCAAATGGGTCAATGAATTGGCATTTGCAATAATTCCTGATAACCATCGTGTCCCTTTCATGCCAAATTGACATTCACATACAATCGTTGCAATTTTAGTTGGAATGCCTGTGTTCTTGATTGTTTTTTGATTTGTTTGTTGACGTCTGGACTTGGACTTTGGTATCTGTTCCTCGTTGATGAATACTAAGCCAAATCGATCATAAGCGTTGGAATGTCGATATAATATTTGATCTTGAATCACTCGTAAATCCAAGGTACTCATCTTCATCCATTGTTGAGAATTTATATTCAAGTCACCGTCCTTTTTGAAGCATTGATCAATTGTGTCGTTTGTCCACGACAAACAAAGACCAATAAACTCTGTTGTCATGGTTGCAACATCTCGAGGGATGTCGATATTCAATATTTCTTGAGATTCTCGCAAGTAACCAAATGCTAATAATTGCCCTCCAGGATACATTATTTAGGTCTAATATTTGCTTCTTCAAGAGTTTCTCAGTGTCCTTTTTAATCTTTTTCCCCTAAGCGCTGTGAATAAAAATCATTCTCGCTAGTGACAAAAAATTTCTCTTTTTTAAAAAGAAGAAGGACAACTTCAGTTTTTACTGGCAACTTCTTTTTTTTTTGCAGTGCCAAAGAAAGGTTTTCTTCACAAAGGGCTTTAAAAAAAAACACTATGGATCAAACAGTGAAAGAAGTGGGGAATTCTGTGTGGGATTTAGTTTGCAAGAAATTGTGGATCGACAAAGAGTTTGCCAAATGGTTGGCAATATTTGGCGGTCTTTCATTGACCTCTCGATATCTTTTGTACAAATTTTACTACCCGTCATTGGTTCGGTACTTTTCCCCTCAATCTGGAGAAAGTGAAGTATTGATGCGACAAGTGACATCAAGTAAATCGTCAACTGCCTTGTCTCACCACCCAGGGACAGTGCAGCTCAACAAGAGAGTATCAGTGTCACAAGATCTGCCTCCTCAAGTGGTAAAAAGAGTCTCAGTCGTGCCACTCTTCCAGAAATCGTTATATAACAAAGACGTTCGCTGGAGAAACAGTTTGGAACATATTCCTTTTTTTTTTATTTTATACGTGTGTGACCCCTCCTCTTGTTATATTTTTATGTTTGAAAAAACTATTAAAATAAAAAGGCTACCAAGCAGCATCGCGTGTAGTTGCGCTCGTGAATGCAGTCTTGACTGCTTATAATGGCTTTCGAGCGATGAAGCAATTGGGAATAACCGTGGCTTCGGTACAGGCAGGACCAGATCACAGCAAAGAAACTGATCCACTTTCGTTAAGTTTGATTAACATGAACATGGCCTATTGCGCCTGGGATTTGATCGACATGTTGGTAAATGATGATTGGTCTTCCAGTTTGGTTTTTCCATATCATTGCATAAACTACTTATGTCGTTTGTCAAAAAAAATTTTCGATTAAAAAAAAATTTATTTTGGAGAACCCCTTTTCCGAATTTTTTTTTTTGGGGGGGGGGTTTGTATTGGGGTTAAGATGCGGCATTTTTGTTTCATCATTCCGTGGTCGTGGCGGGCGGACATGTGATCAAGAAATTGAATCGATGCAGTGAGATATGGGTGTTCACGTATCCTTGGTCGGACATTCCGACAGTAATGATGCACGCATCGTGGTTTGCTAGACATGTAGTGCAAAACTTATCTGGACTATTCGAGCTGTTTAAAAAAAAATCAGTACGCGATGTAAATCCTCAAATTAAACATCACGAGTTGTCCCAACAGATGGAACTGTTCCAAAAGTTGGAAACGCCTTTGCTTGGTGCTTTTGCGCTTTCGTTCTTTTATATTCGCGCCATTTTGTTTTCTCAAGTTATACCTGTTTGGCTTTATCGCGGTTACCACTCTCAAAAAGACTGGGGCACATGGAATAAACTCGTCGCTGGTGTATGCGTGTCTGGCATTCTTGGCGTCGGTTATTTGTGGAGTTATAAACTTTGTCTCAAATTCTATGACACTATTAAAGGGGCCACCGAACAGGAGACCGAAGAAGAGGTCCATGTGCATAATCAATTGGTTGAGGTTGCTGAAAATGAACCCGCAGAATAAAATAAGCTCATTACTTAATTTTTTTTAGAGGAGATCTTACATCTTTTTGATTATTGAAATTTTGGTTTTTTCCATTTTTGTTGCATCTTTTGCGTTTCTTTTGGCAAAATACCCCACGCAAAGCAATTTTTCGATCAAAATGACTTTTGTGTATACGAAATTAACTTGGGAAGAAGAATTTGGATTTTGCTTGGGTGTTGTTTGATGATGGATAGAAATGTTCAAAAAAACATTTAAATCGACAAATGATTTTTTGTAAAAACAAAGAAGTTGTTTCATCTTGTTTTCGGTATAATAAAATCCTCAAAGATGTTATTTTTTAACTACTAAAAACACAAAGCCAAATAACTGAATCATGCAATTCTCCTTTTCTTTTATTTAAATTTTTATATTATCTGGTTTTCGAACAAACCCTTTGAAAAAAAAATTTTGAACCGGTGAAAGAGTTACGAAAATGAGAGAAATCAAATTCGAAGTCTACACTGCGAAAAATTTAACTGACACGTGTCTTTGTTGATTTGATAATCTCTCAAAAAACTGTTAATGGTAACTGTCAAAAATAAGAAAAAACGAAATCTTTTGAAAATTTTTTAGCATTACAAAATGAATAGAATGAAGCTTGCTAAAAGTGCAAAGGTCAATCATGTATCTATGTTTAAAACAAATGCATCATTCTATTTCGTTACTTGAAAAAGTAAACACTTGCAATTCGAGAAGTATTTATTCCAAATTGATGTAAACTTCTTTTTTGGGCAATTAATCCGTGCATTAAAAATCAAGAAACTTGTCTAGGGGCGGCATAATGAAATCTTCTCCATACCAAAACGTTAAAATATCATACCAATTTGAAGGACATTGCACAGAAATGTTGGCTAAATTGCACTTCAAAACATCAAAATCAAACGCTTGTGCCACTTGATTGGCAGCGCTGTTACAAAAGATATACTCTTTTCTTGTAAAGTAAGTATAATTTCGAATTTCTTTTTCGTTGGGTCCACAGAATGTAACCAAATCCTTGTCTCTCAGCTCATAGGTTGAATTGTGATATCTTTTTGAGTTGTTTGTTAAAGGTTATTTCCTATGTGATTTGGAGATAAACCATCAACTTCAAAAAAAAAAAGAACTGGCTTGGGCTTGATTCAAAATCACTGAAATAAGTATACACATCAATGTAATTCATCAAGTCCAAATTTTGAATTGTATGTCCACCGCCATATTCGGGCATGAAGTAGCGGGCCAAAATGAATGAAATGTCACACGGACCATTGTACCATTTTTCGGTTTTGGCGTCACAATTCCAATGTGTACGTTCGAACATTGGCAAGTCGTTTAAATCGTTTACAATCAACAGCGGCGTTTTATCTCGATACTTTGATAAAATGATCGTTGTTATATCACTCCATTGCAATGGTGTATCCTTCTGTGCTTTCAATTTTGATTGTGGCAAAGAGGACCTTTCCACTGGAAACGGACGGTAAGGATTATCGTCTTGTCCAAATCGCGCAAGATCTGAAGCGAATATCGCCCAATCAGGATGTTTCAAGGGAATTGAATATATCTTCGACAGACTGTCTCTATCGACATAAATATCAATATCATGGTCATCTTTTACACCAAACAAATCAAAATGTAAACAACTTTTTTTTTTTTTGAAAAAAAAAATTTGAATAAAAAATGCAGTTACATACATGGGTTCCAATTTTCATTGCGGAGAATACCTTCCACACAAGTTTGTTTGTCAAAAATGCATCTTTGAAATAATGAGGGTGTTTTCAAACAGGTTTTTACATTTTTTAAAAAGACATTCATGTTTGTGTCCCTCTACTAGAAACTTAGGAACGATTCATGTTATCCGGGTTTTCGCAGCCCTTGAGAAGGAGGGGGGGGGGAGGGAGAAAAAAAAAAAAAAAAAGCGAACCTAACAAAGTGCCATAGGTGACGACATAGTTAATATGAAAGGGACGAATAACAAAATGTAAAAAGTGTTTCAACAAAGTTTTCCTTTTTTCATCGACTTCGGGAGTTAAAATATTGTCAAATGTTTTGCGTATTTTCCAAGGCGAAGAGAACTCTTCAGGGAAGAGGGGTTTCCAAAGTTCCTTGGAATCGTCTTGATATTGATTTGAGGGTACATATTGGTCTTCACTTGAAAGGTCGGACATATCGGAATTTGTCCAAAGAAAACTGTCGCCTGACTCATCATTGATAGCGGCAATGCGATATCGCTCCCAACTTAGATTCCATCCGAATGCATAAATGTCAAAATCAATTATTGCGGATAACCGCTTTTGACGTGCGAACTGCTGCATTAACTCCCACACTTTTATTTTCTTTGAGTTGTTCGTGTAAGGAACTACCAATGCTGTTTGCTTGTTCACGGTTGTGTGTGTCATCTTGTCTCCCGATTTTTTTCGTGTCCAATTCTCTTTTTTTTTGTTATGTGCAGTGAATCGTTCATTCTGTTGAAGATCTCCACTAATATTTGTCTCCATTCTTCTTTTGGTACTTCAAACTGATCTTCAGTTACTGCTTTTTCTGATTTGCTTGGCTTTGGAGAGCTCTCCAGCTTCATTGGCAAGCTATTCGTAAATGCAAACCAATGCAAGCCTCCGTCTCTTTGTGATTCAATGACCCCAACATGGCGTGTTATCAACAACAAAAAGGCCCAGGATAGTGTCAATATGCTGCAAAATAATGTGCTATAGCGCAATAATATTGACTGGACATACTTCACAGTCATAATGTCTTTAGTTCAATCTTAGTTTTTTGTGGATCTTTCCTTGAATTTGTCATCACTTTTTATGTGGAAACTAGCCCGAACAAAATCATCGCCATTTTTACGCCGTACGTGCTGCTAAACGCCTTAAATTGAACGTGCAAATTTGTTTTATTTATAATCTTATGCGTATCGACTATCAGTTTTTAATCAGTAGCGTAGATATTCTTATCTAAGAAAAGCAAAAATTGCATTTGGAAATACGGCTGCCCCTTTTTCTGGACAAAAGTGACAACAGAGTTTTGGTTCACTCTGGTGTTTTCTTTTTAGAAGAAGCTGCAGGGGTTTTTGCCTGTCGTGTTAGCATATAATCCTGTTCTTTTTATCCTCTATTATCCTGTGTCTTAGTATATTTTTCGATGAATCGACAAACATTAGAGCGCAAGATGGACTTCACTAACACACTAACTCCGCGTTTTCGGCAACGAAAGAAGCAAAAACGACCAGAACTGACCGAAGATCAAAAAGCAGAAGTCAAAGAAGCATTTGATTTGTTTGACGAAAATAAAAGCGGGCGTATTGACTTTCAAGAAATGAAGGCAATTATATATTTTTTGATTTGTCAATTATAAATTGGGGATTTTGTGAAATTGTAATTTGTGCAAATGGTTTTAAGGTTGCAATGAAAGCGCTCGGACACGACATCAAAAAAGCAGAAATATTAGAAATTAAACAACAATATGACAAAGAAGACACAGGCACTATTGCATACCAAGATTTTTTGGAAATAAGTTATTTCAACAATGTGATTTTATGTTGTTTTGCTTACGTATTATTCATCATTTTTGACCTAACCAGAACCGTTTTTGCCTTTGATAGTGACACAAGTAATTTTAGCACGAGATCCGGATGAAGAGATTTACAAAGCATTCCAACTTTTTGACGATGACCAAACCGGTAAAATATCGCTCAAAAATTTGAGAAGGGTAGCTCGTGAGTTGGGTGAAAATATGAGCGACGAAGACCTGCAAGGAATGATTGATGAATTTGATAAAGACGAAGATAATGAAATCAGTTTAGAGGAATTTGCTGCCATTATGAAACAGTCATCTCTTTACTAGCTTTGTTTTTGTTTTTCGTTCCTTTGGTAAATTACGTTATTTAATTCATTGATTTTTTTCTCTTTGCACATCAATTTTCGAATTCTCTTTCAGAATAACTGTCCATTTTTTTGTTAAACTTCTTCTTGAACTACTAAAAAATTGGTCAAATATTCGTCTATCCAATCTTGTCTTGAACACGGAGCTTCAATAAATAACATATGTAAGCATTCTTACAATGAATAATCTTGTAGAGATACGCGCACCTTAACAAAATTGACAAACTAACATAAAGTCAAAATTATAATTTGAGCCTAATGTTTTTGCAGTAGAGTTTTGGAAATAGAAACGCAACAAATTATTGTCTTATAGCTCAAACAAAAAAGTTCACAAGAGCCCTTGTTTTCTCTTCGTATCAGTTGAGAGTGTATAGCCTCCAAAATCTGGTAGAATGAGTGAATCAAGAATTTTGTCGGTTCCAACAGTTTTCGTGGCAATATTGTCCGTTTGCTCATGTGAATACGTGTGTTTCTCTACTTGGAAGGCCAAGCAAAAGTCAAATGTTTATCAAAGAAATAGTTTATTTGTGGATAACATATTTTTGATGGCACTTTGTGATGGACTAAATGCCCTTTGGTGTATCTTGAATTGGTTACCCAGCGCCTTAACTATTTTTGATCCTAGCAAAAGTAGTTTGTGGCAGTATGACGAAACCGTCTGTAAGTTATTGGGGATGTTTTCACAATTTGTGGGAACGAGCAGCCCGTTATGGCATGTACTGATCGCATTGTCTTTATTTTATCTAATTTTAGGATTTCCCTTGTCAACCCTTGCTAGACATAAAAACAAGTTGTTTTTTGGAATTGTTATAACAGGTAAATACACTCTGACGTAAGTTTTTATCCTTTTAGAACTCCATTGTACAAACTCCAAATCATGTTTATCCCTCAGTATAAAAACAACATAGCAAAAATTGAGAGTGATAAAAAAAAATTGATGTTTTAGGGATCGTATTGACTATTATCCCTTTTTGTTATGGGGCATATGGACGAATTAAAACCGTTGGAAATGACTCAGAGTGTTGGATAAACCAAAAAACACTTCAATTGACGGAATATGTTCCAATTGTGTTGTCCGTTGCTTTTCACAACGTGATCACTGTAATCATGGGAGTACAATATTGCAGATACAAATATAAGCACTATGCTGATGTGGAGCAGCATTTGATATCACGAAGACCACATTATAGTGCTGTCCTGTCTGATAAGATGGCAGCATTTGTGATCGTTTTCACGTTGGTTCGTGTGTTTCCCACAGTTAACCGCATATATGGATTGATTCACGACAGTTCTCCGCTTTGGCTCGTTTTATTGCATCATGTTTCCATTGCATCTGTCGGATTAGGTGATGGTCTGGTGTGGTATTGCACTAGAAAACAACACAGCAGCAATAATCAGCATCTCGAAAACAAAATGCGAAACAGGGAACCAGTTGCAAATCCAAAAGGAAAACAACTCACAATTCAAACTCTGTATTCAAGCCAAAGCGTGGACAATGCCTTTCCTAGTGACGATGATGATAATGGCAGTTTTATGTTGAGCAGTGACTTGTCGTCAAGTTCTACCTAGTCGAAAGTCATTGCACAGATTTATGCGGTCTTACGTGAAAATAAGTGAATTTTTGCTGTTTCATTGTTTTCATTCAATTTTTTAAAAATTAAATATGATATTTTGCGTTTTCAAAAATTTTCTTTGCATCGCACGTTAAAACACTGGGTGCAAACATAATTTTATTTACAAAAATCTATTTTTGCTCGGCTTGAGCCTAATTTGTGGTTATGTTGAAAAAATTATTCAATTTTGCTGCTTTTCACTACCAGCATAATCCAATTTTTTCCACTTCATTTTCAAATTTTTAAACATTCCTACATGACACGCAAGAATAAATTTTCTAAATTTGTACTCCAAAAAATAAAAGAACCAACCAAATCCTTTTAATGACCCCGATAATAAAATTTGCAAATAAAACGAAAAATCTCTTATTTCCTATTCGGTCATGTTTCCTTTCTGTTCAAATTGCTAAATCAATTTCTATAGAGATTATGCTGATCATTCTCATTTTTAAATAATCGTCTATTTCTATTGCTTTTCTACAATTGATCACTTTATCTAACTATCTTTTATTCTAATAAGCATCCTGCAATCCCAAAATGATTGTAACGTTTTGTTGATTGTTTTGTAAGATAGACAATTCTTAAATGCAAACGAATTAGGTGCAAGCATTCAGATAGACCACATACTTCAAAATAAGTGGAATGTATACGACACTTCGATCGTGAAACTATTTGATTTCTTTGTAAATTTTTTACACGTTTTGGGCAAGTTGTTCAATGGCAAACCAATTAGTGACGATAAGCAATGGTTTGAAATCTTCAACTCAAAGTAGATGGTAATATTTATACAATATTACAACGTTGTCCAACAAACGATTGAAAATCTCGAAAGGACTTGACACTTACACGCAAAAACTCTGAAAAATTAACAACACACAAAATATTGAAATTGACCAAAATAAGTCATTCTGCGTGCGACACAAGGAAAAATTAATGGGCAGTGTTGGTGCACAATTGAGATGAATTGGATCTCATGTTCGGTAGTTATTTTGTTGATAGTATGTAAACTCTTCAAAACAAGAAAGGAACGGAAGAAAAACAAAATTAACATCAATAACACGGTAAAAAAAATGAAAAGATGTGGGGAATGCATTTATCGAAAACAAAAATGAACAAATGCAACAGGGAGGAGGAAACAAAAACGAGACCAGAAGCAAATAATTACAAACTGGTTAGATTGGTTCATTTAACCACATTTTTTTGGAAATTGTTTCCACCAGCCAACTTGCATTTTCTTTTTCGAAGAAGTAACATTTAAACAGACCAAATGCTGCAGTGATAGAACACATTCACAAAAAGAAAAAAAAAAAGAAAACGATCTACAACAAAGAAGAATTAACAAAAAGAAGTTCATACATGACAAATGCACCAAGTAGCTAATAAGAAAACAAAAACAAAACAAACAAACAAAAAATACAAAAATCAATCTTGAAGCTCAAGCTATCTTATCCCACAAAAAAAAACAAAAAAACATGAGGAATTGGTGCAAAAGGAAAGAAAAGAGTTTTATTTCTTGATGTATTGGTCTGGCTGTTAAGCATTCTTAGGACATTGAAAATCACCTGAACGATCTTTGATGTAATTTTTGGGATGCAAGGGAACGAATAGCATTCCATTGTTGTTGCTTACGTTTTTTCTATGTTTGTTTTCAAAATGTTGTGGATATGAACAATTGTAAGGATTGTGTTATCCAATATATGTATTGTTTTAGTAACAAACTTTGTCATTCCAATTTTTTTCAAATCCGTTTTGAGAAGTTTTATTCTTGAGCAGATCTTCCATGATCTTGTCGAACGTGGCTTCGTCTCTCATTTTAAATCCGTCCATCGCATCTTCATTGTATTCTTTCAATTGTTCATTCCAGTGATTTTTGTTCTGTGAACATTGATGTGCATACGTTACAAAAACATAAAGTGTATTTGGAAACGAAACAAAGGAAGCAGTGAACAATGACAACATTAAACAATGGATGAATAAATGAAACTTCAATAAAAGCGGCGATAATCTTTGGCCAAATGGTTCGTTTGTCCATGTCCACAAGCAATTCAATGGCATCTTCGCTCCAAACTAATAAGGCTCTCTCGGCAACCGAATGATGTTTCGATTTCATGCATTTGATCAATTGTTCAATCACGGCCAGCAAAATGCCTTGATGATTTTGATTGTCAAATCCATTTTTGTGATTCACCATCGCATTGATTACATTGACAACTTCTGCAATGAACATTTCTTCTTTTGATGGGGATTGAATTGGCCAAAACTGTCACGCAAAACAAAAAGCATAGCAAACACAAGTTGTAATGAAATCAAATCTCAAAACAAACAAACAAGCAAAAAAAAAAGAACTCGAAGAAGCCCTCCCAAAATGATAGGGGCAATGCTTGGATCTTTGAACACAAATTGCACACAACAGGCCACCAATTGTTCATGAAACTTTTCTAGTCTTTTGCATTTGTGCAAGGGCATTAACACATTCCTTAAAAATTCTTTGTGTTCATCTTTCACCGGTATACTGAATCCATGAATGACACTACAGAAGATTTCCAAAAACTCGGCAATCCCGTTTTCGGATCGATCTGGTTCGTACACAGTTCGGAAGCAAGCATTGGCGATGGATGTGCGAATGGATATGCGCATTGGCATAAATCGTCCGTAAATGCGATGCATTATGGTTTTCAGATAATCACGTTCTCGAATATCTTCAGAACTAAACAATTCAATCAGACTGTCGACAAACTTTCCTTCCAAATATCTTCGCATTATCTATGATCATTGCATACAAAAAGGCTTATGTCAAATGACGAAGCGATTCACAAAAGTGTCTTTTTTTAAACTTTTTTGTCAATGTCAGTGCAAACGACAAGTCGCAATGTCAAATCGTAAATGAGTTGCAAGTGCGGCCATGACGGATCTTCAAAAAGCTCTTCTTCGCCCTCCAGTTGTTTTTTAGGACGTGGCAAGGAGCGAAATAAATTTTTGCCTATCGTAATCATGCATTGTTGCAATATTGGTTCGGAATACCAGGCAAATTTGGATATGTATTCCAATATCTCCGTCAACATTGCCTTTTTTTTTTCGATACCTTTGCTTTGCCATATATTCTAACGATGTTACACAAATCACAAAAGCAATACGGGTAATAGCATACATTTCTCTTGTATATTGTCATTTTTTTCCTTTTCTCTCTCTCTCTCTCTCTCTTACTAAAAAGGTCTGTCATTTGCCACCAAAAAAAAGCAACGATCGAAACAACCAAAGAAAAAAAAATTACCATCGACTTGAAATCAAAAGGGATACAACATAGTTTCAATTTTGAAATGAGGGCCTCATTTCTCTTTTCAATTGATGTAATTTCAGTCAACAACGACAATTTGGAACGGATAACCGACTTTTGATCCAAGTTCAATTCATCGAACGAATCCTTGGTCTCGGTGTCGTTTTCATCGGTACCTTGGAACGAGTCTGCGCTTTGGTTACCAATGCCAATGCCAATGCCAATGCCAATGCCAATGCCGCTGCCACTGCTAATTCCGGCGATATGATGTCCGATGGACAGACGAGGAGAGCCTCTTGGCGACGCGTTCGGAGAGGACATGAAGCCACCACCTTCTGGCGACGATGGACTGGGAGATAAGCCGCGCAATGAGTTGCGCTGAATGCGTTGTCCCTCTTTGTCGCTCAACAACAAGAAACTATCCAATGGATTCTTTTCGCGCAGTTTCATTTTGTCGGCTACACGTTGTATTATATACAATCGAAATATGTACATGTATTGTATATGTACATATATATGTATATGTATATGTATATGCTACATAGGTATATATATGTGTATGCACAAGGAATCCATCATATTACACATGTACACATCACAGGACTATGCGAAATGAACGCATGCATATAACACACAAGTGACAGGCCAAATCGACCTTTCGTGAAACATATAGGGGCATCCATCACATACCATTTTTATTGCTGTTGGAATAATGATTGATTTGGATTTTTGGAAATCCAGAGTTGCCATTGTTTAAATCGTGTTCGAACACTGTCAGACTGCTGCGCGGACTAAAACTTTTGGATATTCCATTCATTTCGCCGGATTTGCTTCCCATATGCTTTCCATTCATTGGAATGATATCCCCATTACTGCTGTTCACTAATAAGTTACTATTGCTGTTGTTGTTATAGTTTTCTTTGCGTGGCATTATGTCGCCATTCGTATTTGTATTTATATTTGCATTTGCATTTGCATTTGCATTTGCATTTGCATTGTTGGGCGAAACATGTGATATCAATAAGTTGTTATTTGTGCCGTTATTGCCATGATCTCCTTTTCGTGGAGATACATCCGTATTTATTACGTGATTACTTCCATTTTCTTTTCGTGAACCGATATTCTTATTCTCTCCTGCTGTTGAACGACTACCATTTATCACTTTTTTGTTTTGTTATTTCAAACATAAAAAAACATTCCACATCGTTGCACATGTGTGTCTTTCTTTTTTTTAACACACTGCTTGCTTCCAAAGTGCTTGGCTGTCCTGTGAGTGCAAACGCTTGAGTCCATTGTTTTTGAATGGTATCGTAGTTGCTCTCGGTTTGCACCAACAGCGAGTCCACGTACAACAATGCTAAAAAGCGGAAAAAGGATTCTCGAATTGGCGAGTTGGAGTTATGGAAAGCTGTAAACAATTGCTCTGAGGAAGAATGTCTTATTAAATTTTGCAACTCCACACGCAACATATTGGAAGTCATATTTATTTTCTGGTACAAGTTTCCAAAAAAAGAGACCCCTTGATCAAGTTTTGCACCCGTACACATCCAAAACAAAAATTGTCTTTAAAAAAGTAGCAGTATTTATGTTTGGCATCCAAAAAAAAGTAGGTTAACCTGATTATGCAAATGAAATGAATTTAAATGAAATACACTATGAAAAATCAAGAGCAATAATCTATTCAAAAGATAATTTGACAAGATCTCCATTTTCATTATATTGATAAAAAGCATGTTGCTCATCAGGACCGAAATGAAGTTTCATGTCATCTGGAGTGATATCTTTGTGTCTCATTTTGTACACCATAGACAGTCTTTGAGCGTCATTTGCACCAACACGATGCAAAACTCCGCGATAGTAGCTTTGAGTGATGCGTTCTGTGGTCTCACTGCAAAATAGTACTAAGTCGTGCTTCTGCAAGAACTGGTCGATACGTATCCACTCTTTAGTGGCAAAAAGAAACACCTCCAAACCGGTGACGTTAGGACACGGTTCGATGGACAGAAATCCTTGATCGACATGCGCATTGCAATTGACAACTTTGGCAGCGTCTTTGTCATTCAAGCAAGTGTGCGTATTGCGATAACAAAATACGGAAAGCAAAGAGCTAGAAAATCTGCCATCTTTGGGCGTTCCAATGGCACGAAATGCATTCAAATCAATTTTTTCGGCCGAGCGAGATTCCTTTTTTTTTTCTTCTTCATATTTGCTCATCACAATCTCGAATACTCTTTTTGTAATACTCTCCAAAAAAAAATATACTTCTGTCAGAACAGACTCAAATTCACCACCTGGAAATGGGTGTTGTATGTCCTTATGCGTGCATTCGTCAAATACTTTGATGTGAAATGCCTCTTTGGCGGTCGTATTCGCATAGCCAAGCTCCTTGTCTGTGTGGTAACGCTTCATTTTATCTGCAACGTTCATGGCTGGATCATTGAAGAATCTTAAACTCAGTTCTTCCGCCGATTTCACAACTCTTTGTTTCATTGGTATGTCATTTTCTAATATCAAAAATCCATACTTTGCAAACATTTCGCTTATTTTTTCCTTTGCATTGTCCGTGTCTTTATACAGCGAACTAACAGGCACTCGTTTCAGGCTCAAGTAGTCTGGAAATAACGCCGGTTGTTTGACATGATCTATTCCTGTTTCAAAAAGAGAGAGCAAATCATCCACTATATCAAGAGCAACGCTCATTAGCTCGGTTTATTATATATTTATTTGGAAGAATATTTGTCCGTTGGTGAACGCTCACTCTTGCAAAATTTTAACGTGAGTATAAATTAGATTTTAACTCTCGAATTGAAATACAAGCACGCATTTGCAACATCTACATATTAGATTTTGAAAATTCATTGCAAAGATATCTTTTTTTTGTGCATCATTCTTGTACAAATTACCTAAAATTTGCTTTTCTGACTTTTGAAGCAAGTTCTACGTAAAAAGTTCTTTTTGGATTTAGAGTTTTAAATTAGCGTTCCTAGAAGTAAAATATCACAATGGAGCATTTCGATGCAAACGAATTTGAAGAAATGGACGATAATCTTAACCCTAATTCGGGAACAATTTCCTCCACTAATGAAAAAGAAGAAGAATACGAGTCACTGCAGCTGGTTCGTAACAAATTAGCTGCAATGGAAGCAGAAAGCCAGAAAGTAATGATTCAAAAGAACGAAAAGGAAACGAAAGACTGTATAAATGATACAAATGGCAACAGCGTCAAAAATAAAGTTCCAATTTTATCCTGCAGTAATCCTTCCGTGCAAAGTCCATCTATTCCTGATGACACCAACAAAGAGCCTACTACAGATACTCTTGGAGAAGCTACGCTTGATCCGACACTTTTACAACCAAAAGAAGATCAAAAAGCATTGGATGAGAGATCTGTTTTTATTAAAAATGTTCGTGTTTATGAATACACTTGTTTTTATCCATTATTTTCTTCCTCTTTGCATCTTTTGCGGCTTAGCGATGAACGCACTCTACAAATTTTAATGTGTGCAAAGTCCAAATAACAAACGACAGATTGACGAAAAAGTGGAAGTGGATGAATTAAAGCAATATTTTGAATCGTGTGGAGCGATTGAACGTGTGACGATCATTGCCAACAAATTCACAGGACAACCCAAAGGATTTGCCTATGTTCAGTTCAAATCAAAAGTAGCAGTAGCAAATGCTTTATTGTTGAATGGCAAAACGTGGAAAGGAAAAGTCATTGAGGTGGCTCTATTTGTCTTCTTTTCTCATTTCATTGATCTTCGATAAAGCACTGTGCAAAAAAAAAAAAAAATTGCGTTGAAAAATGATAGGTACAAAAAAAACGGACAAATCTCCCTTCATGGATGTTCGAGGTATGATTTTATTGATTGTACTCTGACTCTCTTGGACTCAGTAATAATGTCTATTGTTACCCTTCCATAGCGTGGACGTGGACGAGGAAGAGGGATTCGAGGGTCCTTCAGAGGTCGAGGCCGTGGACTTGCATATGCAGGATATCGAGGAGGTTATCGAGGGCGTGGATATTGGCAACCTTATGGCACATACTGAAAATGATTTTTGCTCCTTTCTCGGTATGTTAATTGTAATATGGAAATTTTCTTTGGCTACGCTCCGTGCGCGTCACAAGATGCGTGACTTTGCATTTTTAGCAGTACTCTCTTCAAAATTACTTTCAACAACAAATACACCATTCCAATTACAACGTAAAAGCTGTTTCAGTTTGTTGTCTGAACCCCATTGAATTTATTTTTCTTTTAAAGTTCAATGATGCAAATCATTTTATTTAACACAATTCCATCAGATTGCCAATATCACTTTCAAGTTATTTGATCAAATCACTTAAATTAAAAGTGACAATTTCTTACAAATCAAAGCGACGCTTGTTAATAATTGAGAGTCAAATTATTCAGCAACTACTATAATTCATTATAAAATATCACTATTTGTAACTAAATTGTTAGCAATGGACTATGTCAATAATAACAGCCAATATTGTGAACAATAGCAGGATCAATTTAACGTAGTAATTTGCTTACACAAAGAACCGCAAATATATAAATATTGTGATTGTCGTGTATATACTTTATTTATTTTTATACAGCATGCCGCAGAAAACTGAACATTTACAAAATTTTTTGTTGCATTTTAAAGATCAAAATTTGTGTTGTAATCATTGTAATAAACAAATATTGTCTTTTTTAAAATACTTTAATAAATCTAATTTGGTCACTTTGACACGTTGGATATGTATTAGCATAACCAAAAAGAAAAAAAGGAAGTATGCTTAATTTTAAGGTCAAGTGCAAATATTCATTTATAAATATAATGATAATTTGACTTGTGATTAGTCAGTTGACAGGGGACGGTTTAAAAGAAAGGGACAGATACATTTTAATTATATAAATGTACATGACAGTCATATCAACATCGAAATGGATATTGAGACTCAGTCAGCAAAGACAAGGAAAATGAAAAAACGGCATTTAAGGCCGAAAACAAATGGAAAAGCTTATTAATGACAAAAACCCAAGAAAAACATAAGTTACAAAAATCAAGGAAAACACATTTAAGTGATAGAAGAAAGACAAAATTGAATTTGGATAAGCGCAGTCCAGAATCGATCAGAATAGTCGACAACTATTCATATTTAGTGTCCGTACATGGAGCAAACAAGCATAACAATGCATTAACTAAAGAAAAGGCTAAATGACGAAAAAACGATTAAACTTTTTTATTTTTATTATTATGTTTTTTTTAGATCTAACTACAAAAAGATAGTTTAATCTAAAACTTTGTCTTATAGAGATTATCAATTTCAAATGAAAAAACAATATTAGATATAATTTTTTTAAATATATACAAATCAGTAGGTTGAAAAGAAAACTGAACGCATAAAACGATATCATAT